>CM076572.1:230362294-230645121 GCA_034641835.2 Pinus albicaulis | reverse complement strand
TGGACGTCAGCATTTATTTACTTATGCAATTGCAAAGAAAAAGCAGTTTCAAAGGCTACCTGGCTAATCTTCAGGCTCCGTCTGTAGTTTATAAAATAAACAATAGTAACAATGAAATTATTCAGGTACCCAGTGGAGTCGCCACTATGTTATCACTCATATTTTCCTTGAAGTTGTTGAAAGAGGAAAGGGGTCCGAGGTAACCACAAACCAATATTTTAGGTACAGAATCTAGCCAATCTGTACCCAGAGAGGGCTCTCTCTATAAAATTTAGCTTTGTTTTAGAAAATTTAGGCTAGTTATAAAGTCCAGGGGTTTTATTTGAATTTGGGTGGTGGAATTCGATAGCTAAGGGCAAGATTGAGTAATTCAGGCCATTGCGCAATGGAGTAAAAAAAAATGGCTTCACTGGATTAAGTTTATCAATGAAAGATGGTTTTACAGGGCAAGATAGTCAAACATGGAAACAATTATAAATCTTAAAAGAATGAAATGGATTTAAAATGGATGAAAGGAAATTAAGAATCTTTCAACACATTCAAAGAGAGAAAAATGAGCGATTATCAATAAAGAGCATTTAAGTATTCTTTACTAAATAATCAAAATGCTTAAACTAGTAAAACAGGAGCAATTAAGAATTCACTGTTTATAACTAGTTTAGAAGAAAAGATTTAGAATAATAATGATTAAAACCATATTACACTTAAGTACCTTCTGATTTACTCATTTTCATTAATTATTCAGAAATGAAACACAGTGATATAATAAACAGATATAAAAACTTAAAACATAGGATAGAAATGAATTATTGATCCGTAGTTTGACACATGAATCCTGTAAAAAGTCTCTAGCATCAATTCATCATCCAGCAAGCCACAAATAAATTTCTCCAATAGCACTTTATTCTGAAAAAGTCAGTGTTACTGCAAAGTATATGAATCCACACTTACTACTCCAATTGATGGAGTATTTATACAAAAAATCATACAAAATATCTCATAACAAATTGAGATATTATCTAGGATAACTAATAAGTATTTTACAACAATATAGAGACAGATGGTGTCGTAGATAAGAAAAATGATAACTGATGTTGTGCTGTTTCCTTATTTTAAGAATGTGCTGGAGGCAGGCCCTATATCTTGGCTTGCTGCTGTCCTCTTCAGTAATTCTATGTTGATCATTTTGTTTCACTGATACTCTTTAACTGCTCTGATACTCTTTGACCTTTGTTCATCCTTTTATCCTTTTTATCATGATATACTGTGGTAAATAGGCAAAAAATTATGTAAGGATAATTTTTTACAAAAGTTCCATCATTTCTTCCCACCATTGAACTTCTGGCACTCTGGTCCTTTGCAACTTTCTTAGTGTTTCATCGGCCTCAGTATATCTGAAGAAATTAGGCTGATTTGGGAACAAATGATTTACTTCATGCTCAAGATAAAATAAATTCTCCAATCTGTCATGAAGGTTTTTCCCTGTAGGCAATGTTGTTGTTGATGAACTGGTTGAAGAACTAGCTTGATTATCAGCATATTTGTCCAATTTTTCAACATAACTATCAAGGTCCATTAGCTTATCTTCTGCAACTATAGGACTGGGAAATCCTCTATTTAAAAAAATATTCAATCTTTCTCTGAAGGCAATGATTTCTTCTTGCATATCTGAGCACCTTCGTTCTAAATTTTGTACCAAAGTTCTTTTAGTAAAAACTCTCTTTATTTCCAGAATTGTTCCGGTCCTGTCCTGAATACCAATTTCTGCAAGTTGATTCTTAGTCCGAGTATTCAAAAAATGTATAAGTCTATTGGCCTCTTCTGGCATATTTCCCAACTCTTGTCTTGATCTCTCAATCTCATCCAGATCCAATTTAACTAAGTTATTCTGTTCATCCATTATTTGAATTGAGGACCAAACATCATTTATTGATTGAATGATATTATCCCAAAGAATTTCATTTATTTCTTTTAAAGGTTTCTCCAATGTGAGATCCTTTTCCAATGCTTTGACTGTTTTTTCTAATTTGTTCACTTCTCTTGTTTTATCAGCAGCACTCCTTTTTGAAAGATCATATTTATGTTCTAGAGTGGCCAATTGTTCCTTTGTTTTGTGAATCTCTATGGCCTGAAGTTTCATATATTCCATTGACTTTGTTAATTCATCAGTGTTCAAATTTGCAGTGTTCCTCTGTGACAATTCTGTTGGCTGACCTGTTGTTGTTGTACCTGTCACTACTCCTGTTGTAGATACTGGAATATTTTCCTGCTTATCTTTTAATGCATTCTCAAGCTCTTTTTCAGTTGCAGTAAGTTGCTCATTCAATTTTAAGAGAAAATCCATTAGTTCTTCCTCAAAATTTTGTTTGATTATTTTTGCAGTCTGTGGATGTCTTGAGGCCGGTAACTTTAATTGTTTTCTCAGAGCTGCAATATCATCATCTTTTCTCTTGATCAAAGCTTCAATACCTTTCACATCTTTAGGATTATGACCCAAACCAATGATTATTTCCTCTAAATTTTTTATTCTATTATCCTTAGCCTGGGAGGAGGCTTTTTCAAGCTGCAACTTTGTATTAGTATTATCCAAAGAATCCTGCAACTTATGGGTCATCATTGATTTATTCGTCAGAGTAGAATAAATCATCTCACCTGTTTGCTTGTGTAGCTCAATTTTATCTAAAGTATGGATATCCTTTGCTAAGACTTAAAAATTAGTCCTAACGTAATCTGCAGCTATCTGAGGCTGCTGCACCTTCGGATTGAAATGGCTCATTAACATCTTACCCTGTTGGATGTCATAAGCTGATATCAATCTTTCTTGACTTTTCGGAGCCATCTTCAAATATTGGCTGTATACTTGAAGTCTAAGTGGATCGTTCCTGGCCTTTATATTGATGAATGTTCTTTTGATGTCTGAGGCAGTTTTTACTGGAGGTTTGAAAGAAGATATTTCTACACTTTGTTGCCTCTGTATTTCCTGTTTTTGAAAATTAGTGGATGTCCCACTACCTGTACCTGTTTGCTGATTGTCTTCTCTTCCCTGGCTGTCAGGGATTTCCTGAAATGATTCATCTTCTGGAAGGGGAGTTAATTTCTTCCTTTTAACATCTTGTTGTTCAGAAGAGCCACCAATAGGAGTAGTTGTTTCAGCCTCTCTCTTTTTTCCCTTTTATATATTTAGAGGAGTTTGTAAAATAGAAATTTCTGGCTCACTGATCTGAGTAGGAGGAATTTGTCCTTGACCTTGTTCTTTAGAAGCCTCTAGTTGCTCTATCATTATGAATTTTTCAATTATTTGTATATCAGGCTCCTTTTTTTTTCCTTTAGATTCTACTGCTACTGTACTAATCTCCTGCAAATTTTGTTGTAAAGTCCTGGCTGAAGAAGATCCCTGCACCTATCCAAAAGATTCTAGGTCAAGTATCTTTTCAAGATATTTCATCACATTTTCAACATTGACCTGCTCACTATCTTTTTCAACCAATGTCCCTTCTGTCCATTCATCCATATTATCATATTGTTCTATTTCTGGGATTCTTTGATGGATGTATGGTGATAGTTTATTTTTCATTCTTCTATCACAAATAAAGTTGTTTGGATCATAAGGCACCCAGTAGAAACTCTTTTTTAGTCTGAGATAGTCTTCTAAAATCCTTTCGTCTTCCTTTATAGCTTCCCTAGAGTTACAAATGAAGGGACCTAATTGGCTCTTGATCCTGAGTTGAGCCTTTTTCTTTGCATTGCAAAAATGAATTATATCTGAATTATTCATCTGCCTAAAATATTCTAATGCAAAGAGTCTCATTGGGACATACTTGGGCAGTTTGAATGGGCATAATTCACATCCATATATCCTGATCTCTGTGTAGTTTTGATATAGGTACCAGTCACCTATCTTGTAATTCTTTGAGAACTGAAGGATTTTCTTAATTTCATTTTTAATTCTAGGAGGAGAGACTCCTTTCAACAAGGTAGTTGCAGGATGAACAAAAAGTTCGACAAACTCATTATAGGAATAAGGAAAATCAGAGGAATTGTGAGTAATGGCAGACCAAAAGATGACTGACCTAGGATTCCCTTTGGCATCAAGTTTCTTAACATAAAAAGGGAAATTTTCTGACTGAAAGTAAATCATGAGATGATATATGACAGAAGAATACTTAAATACTCTCTCATTCTCAAATCTCATGACCTGATCATGGATTTTGTCAGCAATATAAGATGCAAAATCGTACTTGACAGCAGGAGGCTGTCCAGGGGTAAAAATGGATAACAATACTAGGGTTAAGTGATCAACATACTCACTGGTATTGAAGCCCATTATGGAAGATATCATGTTTAAAATAGGATTTGCCCTCATCGGTAAAGAAAGTATAACCATAAGGAGGTTTTTAGGGTGATGCTGCGGTAACATGAAGGTTTGGCATAGGCGGTTTAACTCTTCATGGGATAAATTAGTAGATTTCTCAAGTAATTCAACCATGGACAGGGGAGTGAGAGCTTGACCAGGTTGGAATTGTAGCATTTCATTTATGGACTGAGCAGTTATTGGGAAAAGGACATTTTGGCTTGGGGATAAAACTGCTCGTTGGTTGGGATCATAATTTGCGTAGCAATAATGGATTAACTCAGGAAAAATATGGACTGAGGGGAGAAGGTACATAGGAAGATTTGATTCCAAAAGTCCAAAGATGTCAGAACCATTCAAATAATTGTCTCTACAGCGGAAAAATATTCGAAGAGGATTCTCACTGAGACGCAAGTCCTTAATTTGAAAATCCATATCGGCTAAAGGAAAATAATCCAAGTCCTTGTGAGGGGCATTGATGGGAACGACATTCAGAGCTACAGGAACTTCCATTTCTGGTTCTTGTGGATTCAGAAATGGAATTTCGGGGTTTTTGTGGAAAAGGGGCACAATTACCAGTTTTGGGAATATAATTGCAGTTCTGGGAACGAAAAAGACCAAACTGAACTTCTTTTCAGACCTTAGTGCAGAATTAAAACTAAAACTAGGATTTTTTACAGATTTTAGCGGGGAATTGGAATAAATACCTGTTTATGGGAAATGAAACGTGTTTAAATAGGCATTGGTTATGACAGAAGAACCCTGAAATACTCGGCTTCAATTCTCTTCAACAAGGTAACGGTCAGCAAGCGTGAACAGTTGGTTTTTGAATTTTGTTGCATGGAAGACTGGCTAGCGCACGGAACAATGAAAATGTCGCAGACGCAATTTGTTTTATTTAAAAAGTCAAAAGGGTGGCGGGTTTTGATTGATGACATCAGCATGTACGATGGTTTCGTCACAGAGGGATAGGAGCGGATCTTTGTTTGGGCCGCTCGTGCAATGGAAATTCGGACCCGAAAAAGATTAGGGCGGAATTAATTTGGTTTTCGCGTCACAAAATTGGCCAACGTCAGCAGGCTATTTTGGAACGCGAATTTGGTTTGAATTATGGTTTATCACCGTTTGAAGTCCGGCGGGCTCAACTTAAGAACAATTTTGTTTGATCCCATATTATAAAATTTGTGTTGGTTTTCTTTTATAATACACATATTTATAATAAATCATGGGAATACCACACTAGTAAACATGTGGAAAAGTTATATAAATTATTGAGAACAATCATTTTTATGTAAAAATATCCAAATGTGCTTTTGGGAAATAAGAATTCGAGTATTTGGTTCATATTGTTTTAAAGGAAGGAGTGAATTTGGAGCCTGATCAAAAGATGCAAGCTATTACAAAATGACCTATTCTTAAGAAAATCAAGGTTCTTAGAAGATTTTTTAGACTTACATGATATTATTGATCATTTGTTAAGAATTATGCATGCATTTAAAGTCCACTCACATATCTCTTGAAGAAAATATCATTTATATGGAATGATGAGGCTACTTTGGCATTCTCTCTTTTAATGGATGCCATGTCTTCTACACCAACATCGGTTGCACCTAATTTTGGTAAAAAAATCATAGTAGAGTGTGAGGCACTAGAACAAGGAATTTACGTAACATTAACACAATAAGGGATATCATTGGCTTTTAAAAGCAAGGAATTCAAAGAAAATATTTGGTGAAATCTACGTATGAAAAATAAATGGAAGCAATATTACATGCAATAAAAAAATGGGGATAGTATATCACTAGGAGGTACTTTAAAGTCAAGATATACCATGATAGCATAAATTATTTTTTGAAGCTATGGATTTCATTGGAAGATTAACAAAAATGAGGAGAAAAAATGAAAAGTTTTAATTTTGAGATAATCTACAAAAAGGGTAAGGAAAATTTAGTACATGATGCTCTTTCTAAAATAGAAGAGGCCTCAAATTTATATCCAATTACATTTTCTATTCCTGGGTGGCTAGAAGAAGCTTGCCATAATGGAAAAATGACAATAGTACTAAACAAAAACTAAAATTTATAAAGGATGGGATGAACTCTATGGAGCATTGGGAGTGAAAGAGAGATATACTTTGGTACAAATGTAGAATATTTTTATGCACGCAAGCATATTTGAATAAACAAATATTAAGGGAGTCCCATGTCTCTCTGATGGTAGGACGCAGGGTTCCTTAAAACATCTCAAAGGATCAAAAAAAATATTTTTGGAAGGAATGAAGAAAGATATTCAAAATTTTGTAAGAGAAGGTCGGGTTTGCATAATAAATAAAAGAGAGATAGTAAAATCTCTAGGGTTACTTCAACCATTCCACATACATATTCAAAGACTAGAAGATATATCAATAGACTTTATTACAGGGTTACTGAAATATAAAGGTAAGTATTACATTTTTGTGGTCATTTATATAGACAAATTTTGTAGATTTTTTTTGTAGAGCTCAAAGTACATAAACAACAAGCCAAGTGGTTGAAGTGTCCGTGAAAGAAATTCATAGTCTTCGTGGTTTTCCTAAAGTAATAGTAACAATAAACTTTTGGAAATAATTATTTAATATGAGTGGAGAAACACTAGCTGCCATGAGTTCTACATATCAAACACAATCAAATGGTCAAACAAAAATAGTTAGCAAATGTTTTTAAGGTTATCTACAATGTTACTCTTTAGAAAATCAATCTTAATGGATGAAGTGGGTTCCTCAAGGAAGAATGGTAATATGATACTATCATACTACCTATCACACATCTACTACAATTTCCCCATTTAAGGCCCTTTATGGATATCCAACTCCTAGTATCTCATACTTTTTGCAAGATAAGTCCAAAGTATTGGAAACAGAGTCACATATGGAAAATACTAAAGAAACTTTGAAAATTATTATGGAAAACCCTCAAATGACATGAAACATGATAAAAAAACAAGGGGAACAACATTGAAGTGAAAGATAATTTGAGGAGGGTAATTGGGTATTTTTTAGATTATAGCATTATAAGCAATCTTCATTCAAGAAAAAGAAGAATAAAGAATTAGCTCAAAAATGCAATGTGGAAAAAGTCGAAGTCGGGATTAAATCGGCAAGGGTCCAAAAGTTGAAATACTCGATAAAGTCGGGATTAAATCGGCAAGGGTCCAAAAGTTGAAATACTCGATAAAGTCGGGAGTTTTTTGAAAAAGTCGGCAAAAAGTCGGCAAAACTAAAAAAATACAAAAATATTCATTTTTGGAAAAAATCCTGATTTTTTCAAAAAAAATTAAAAAATTATTAAAGAAACTACCTCACTCAAGATTTTTTTCAAAAAAGTCGGCAAAAAGTCGGGACTTCGAGGATAAAATCACGACTTTTTCAGGGATGAAAAATTCGGCAAAAAGTCGGCCAATAAAGTCGGCTCCAGGAAAAATTCGGGATTTTTTCAAAAAGTCGGGACTTTTTGCCGACTTTTTCCACACTGCAAAACTGTTATGGCCATAAATAATTATTCATAGGACTGCACAAGTGGTATAGAAGTTATATTTTCCTTCTTCTTGCATTCATAAGGTTTTTCATGTATCTTGCCTAAAAAAGGTTTTGGGAAAAAATATGCCAATGTAAATAGAACTTCCAAAATTAGATGAAGAATGAAAGTTGATTCTTGAACCACAAAAAGTTATAGATAAACATTATGTATCTCTTTGACATATAACCATTATGAAGTACCTCATCAAGTGGAAGAATATTCCTCTAGAAGAAGGTACATGGTAAAATGATCAATTCGTGATGAAATACCCACGGCTAAAGGGTTCGTTTGAAGTTTTGACAAAGGTTTTGTTATATGTTTTATATAACGCGCGAAGGAATAGTTTTATTGTTTGTTAAGGTCCCACACAGTGATCAAATTTGAAGGGCAGGTCCGAATTTCAATTATAAGGGCATATATCTATGTCGCCCTTCCATAATGAAAAGCTTTAAAAAAAAAACTTTTCAATTGACCACAATAAATTATTTTTACTTTTCATTTTCAGAAAGACAAAACCATCAAACTTTATATTAATAAAAGACTGTTACATATACAACAATGAAGAAGGCTCCATCTTTCATTACTTAAATATCTCATTGGAAATGTCAACATAAGTCTTGAAGACACTATTATAAGAGTTTGGATACATACCACTGGGATATAGGAGATTCTTATGTGTCAGATTGTGTAATGAAATTTTGACTTTGTCTCACAAGGAGCAGCAGCATGGAGGTCTGGATTTTTCTTATAGACCTTTTTTATTGTTATTTGAAACGTTGTTTATAGATATGAATACAACAATGAAATTATGAGCATGGTGGACAATTAGTCAAGCTCATGATGCCAAACCATGATGATGTAAGTTTGGAATTTAACATTTTTACATGTTAAAGACAAATAGTCAAAATCACTGACAACTTAGTATGCCATAATTAATAATCATTCCCTATTCACTTTTTTTAATAGGTTTATGTCACACGATGATGCAGGGGCATTAGGCACTAGCCAGAAATGTAGGAGGTTTTGTCCACATGTTGTGGCTAGGAGGGTTCGAAAACATTTGAGTTGTAACAGCTAGGTGTCAATACCTCAGCTGATTGTATTACTTAGACTAGTTAGAGTTGTAGGAGTCGAACAGTTTCAGTTAGTTGAATTATTATAATTAGACCTTTTGATTTCTAGAACGGTCCTCTCGGAGGAACCGAAGAGCCATATGTTATGTATATAAATTGTAATTCCTCGGATGAATAAAAGTAGAGAGGGAAGAGGAGAGTAGAGAGGGGATTTCTACAATAAACCTCTGTGCATGAACAATTGTTTCCAGTTAAATGATTTCCAAGCTTAGTTGCCATTGAATTATCTCGAACTGATAATTGTGAAGAATTTTTTAACTGTGAGGCGATTGGGTACTGATAATTCCATTCTTTTGTCTTTGAATTCCCGTAAATTTTTGGATAACCCTGTGAAATCACCCCACCCGAAGGCGAGGTCTATGTAGAGAACCGGGGTCGTGAACACTGTTCAAATATAAAAATCAAGCTTAATAAAGAGACAAGATTGTTGTGCTTTCGGAACCTGACCCGAGGATTGGACATGAGTTAACAAACAAAAGGATAGCAGAACCAGACTTGCACCCGTGGTCAAGCCCTGTACCAAAACCACGAGCGGAATCACAAAAGCGGGTTGCCCATATCACACCGCTTTTGCGAAGTAGGCGGTATTTCCTATTCGCGAGCGATTCCATAGGGAATGCGACACGTGGCAAAGTGACCCCCGGAAAACCACCGTTTAACCCGTGCCATCACACATTAAAGCCCCACATTGGAAGTCGAGCGAAATTTCCAAGAGTCGTTGATTTGGAGAAGGGCCATCACACAGTGGTCGCACGTTGAACTTGCCCGGAGGTTAACTAAGGTGTGCCGAGGATAGCCAGGTATGATACGAGTGTTTGATTGGTTATTGATATATATAGGTGGGGCTGGAGTATAATTACATTTTTTAATTAAACGATTGGCAGATAATTAGCATAATTCTGGAGCGTGATTGTTGTAAGGCTGGGTGGTGAAATATAGAGCCGAAAGTTCATTACAAGTTATTATTTAAAAATAAATGTGGAGTATAAATACAAAGTGTTGAAAGTTAAACATTGGTTATAAGGCTTGGAGATAATATAAAGTCGGGAATATAAATTAAAGTCCAACCATTGTGGATAGTATTTATTTATCAAATTCTACGAATTTGATAAATAAACCCGAAGAAAGAAGAAGTCAATTAAGACTCAGGCTGGAGGAAAAGAATGGGGTAAACCAAGGGAAAATGCTGGCAGAGCGATTGTAGACACACCAGCTCTCCTTAGGGGTCCAATTTCAGTTTTGTTGCGTCACACGATGATCTCTCTTCTCTTGCATTTACTTGTATTGAAGATCACTATTCTAGGAATAAGGAGTTATTTTCTCCAAAAATAACCCTAGCCAAACATTGAAAATTCATCAAGGATATCTTTCTATGCTTCATAAGTACATATGTTCTACTTCTAAATCATGTCTTGGAAGTGGTTGTTTTGCTGGAAATTATTCACCAATTGGTTTCATACCAAAGTCTTTTTCTCATTTTCAGCATCCAATACATGAAAAAGATAATGGTTTAAAACAACATAAATATTTGAAATTTTGCAAGAATTGTCCGGCACACTTTGAATATGAATTTTGAAGTCAAGTGCATGATGCTGTATAGGATCAAGTGTCATTTTGAATACCAAATGTTTCACAAAAAGCTTCTCAACATGCTACCCTGCAGTAAGGATTAAATGACAATATTGCATCAACTATTTCCATAATAAAAGTGCACCTCGGCCATAAGACTAAACAACTACAAATGTTGTAGATATAACAAGACCACACAATCAAATGTATTCCACAAGGCCAATACTGTATGAAAAATGAAAAGGATTTTGCAACCAAAAATACCTTAGGCAACTAATTCAATTAGATACACCAAACCATCAGCAAAAAGGAAAACTAGCCTACTTGGCCCCAATATTTTCAACTGGGTGATCTAATTCAACCAATAAAAAGGCCAAAACCATAGCATTGAGATACATTTCATTACACTGTCAATAACAATAAAATTTGACTCAACCATAACCCTTTCCTTTTATTGTTGTGAAAAGCTTTATGCATTACTCTGATGTGGCTAGTCCATAGTCCAAGTAGACCACTGGATAACAGATATGTTTCCTTTCACCTTTGAGTTTTCAAATTATGCCTACCAAATCTAAGACATTTAAGAGGGGGAACTAATACAACGTTAAAAAGAAAACCAAAGCACACATCTACAAATTACCTCCTTAGCTACTGTCACACCATCATTAACTATTTTTGGAGAACCATGCTTGCTCTCCAAGACAACATTTTTCCCTTCGCCCCAAGGGTGACTTCGACAAGATCAGCAAGTTTGTTCACCTCGCCTGCAAGACAAATTGACAATGCTTTCAGTAATTGTGTAATTGAATGCCAGACCATATGCCAAAACAACCCTCCATGAAAAATTAAAATAACACATTAAAATCGAATATAAGTGGACAAGGAAAGATCCACCGCAGTGAAGTTTCATGTGTAGGTGACCTTCCTTTAAACATAATTTTTTCTCTGACCTGCAATATTTTTGTCACTGAGCCATCCTTGTTGAAGTACAACTCCTTTTCCATATCTCTTGTATTAACTACCTTCTCTCTATCACGTAATCTCAGATTCCCTCTTCTACTTGAGAGATTAAAGGAAATGGGTGAAAAAACTGAAAGAGAAGACAATTGTCTGCCATAATTATCAAACATTGCACCCAACTTCTTCCCCTTTCCATTGTTACCCAATGAGGTAGATGTGGAAATTGTTGTCATGCTGCCCAAAGCAGAGGCCATCTTCTCTTATGCTGAATATAGAATTACAAGATCTTCATATTAGTATGAACCTTAAAAAACATGACTCCCATTGCTAAAAACCACTTTTAAGTTGTAACAGGCAAACTAAACAACTATCGCAACTTTTGGCAACTTCTGGAGCATTAAGAGAGAAACAACCAAAGAGAAATACAACCACAATCCTCATTTTAATGAGACCGGACTATATATTTGCATTAAGATAATAGAAAGAAATCACGACTATATTTAAGGCCAACACAAAACAATCTTTAACCAGTGTCTCTCACGGCCTTCAGGTTTCCATGCTAGAGGTTGCATATTTTTAATTTAAATTCTTGGCCTCTTGTGCCTATCTATGAATGCATCCAATGGGATATCTACATCAAATGCTCCTTTATATCCCCAAAAACAAATTCCCTACTACAAGAGCACCAGTATTGATGGATCACCCCACACCATCCCACCCACTAGAAACGGTGAAAAAGGAAACCCGAGAAACCTTCTGAAATATCTCAAGATGACTATATCGGTGGTTCTTATGAATCAACCAACCATTTAGAACATGCTCATCAATCCAAACCATGAGTATTATGTGACAATATTCAAGCAGGCACTGAATCGGATTTCTGAAGCTATGTTAGAGAAACCCTAAACTCTCACTGAAAATAGGTGAAATGTGGCACCACTCAGGGATTGACATGTGCCAATTGGTACAAGTGGTAGAAAATTGGCATGCTCAAACGATGAGGTGATGCAGGAATGACATGAGGGAGAAAATATCAGAAAAGCCCCAAATCTGGAGAACTAAAGCTCATCACCAACCTGAGATTGACAACTTTACATGATGTAACCTATGAAATCGTAAATGGAGAAATCATAGTAACAATAAATTAACCTATGTAAAAATAAAGTTGGATTCATCCTGGGAGTGGTAATGGGAGAAATCATAGTGAACAACAGGAAACATGCAGAGTTGCTTACAATCAAATAGATGAAAAAACACATAAAAAAAACCTAGATAATAATCATGAACAAGCTTAATATTGAATTATGAACTGTAAAGGAACTTACAAAATGTGACATTACGAACTTGGTCAAGCACACAAGAAAAAATATCCTGGACATGACCCTGGTTGACAAGTTGTATTGCTCATGATGCAAGAGGATTTGTACTTGCACTGCCATGTCAATCAAAATCCATCATTATCTATACAATAAATACAAGTAATTGATGTAGTATTTTTTACTCTAAGATGCATTCTTATGATAATGTTAGAACATATGTTGAAAATTTCAAAACATGCCTGAATAAGCTCCTCTTCATTTCAAGAACAATTTATTGGAGTCGCATGAACTTGGAACAAGCCTCCCACGATCTGAAAGAGTAGCAACTAAGTCAACAATGAATTTTTTGTTGCTACGCTGGATCGAGGGAGGTTTGCTCGAAGATTAAATCGCTCCAATAAATTATTCTCTACTAAACGGGGCCAACCACGTGAAGGTGGGAGCTCTTATGGCTCCTCCCCCCCCCCCCTCACATCACTCTCAATTCCCCAATACCCAATCTATATTTCATTCTTTACTTTCATGAGCATAAAAAAAAATATTCAATAACTAATAAAAAACAATTCAACAAAAAGTACGCAAGGAAACATTGCAATTAATGCTTGACATAAAAATAGTATGATAAATGAGTTTTTATATAACACAAAAAACGTTCCAAGTATGGTAACGTTTGTCTTATAATAATACAATATTTTACATTATCAAATTTTCTTTTTCTTCTTCCTATTTCTAAAGCTCCTAATTACATCATCAATATCATCGTGCTCTGCTCCTGTTTCGTGCCTTTCGACCCGCACTACTAACCTAGTTGTGTAGTCACGATGTCTGGTCTCATCCAGTGATGGGGCATCACCTACAAAAAAAGATAATATTAAATTTTAATTGTCAGTTTTTAAATATCATTGAACTAGTTCGGTAATATTAATAAAAAAAATTGCAATGAGATTATTTACCTGGTGCACCAGTTGTCGCCGCTGACCTAGTTGCGTAGTCACGATGTCTCGTCTCATCCAGTGACGGGGCATCGCCTACAAAAACAGATAATATTAAATTTTAATTGTCAGTTTTTAAATATCATTGAACTAGTTCGGTAATATTAATAAAAAAAATTGCAATGAGATTATTTACCTGGTGCACCAGTTGTCGACGCTGACCTAGTTGCGTAGTCACGATGTCTGGTCTCATCCAGTGACGGGGCATCGCCTACAAAAACAGATAATATTAAATTTTAATTGTCAGTTTTTAAATATCATTGAACTAGTTCGGTAATATTAATAATAAAAAAAATTGCAATGAGATTATTTACCTGGTGCACCAGTTGTCGCCGCTGACCTAGTTGCGTAGTCACGATGTCTGGTCTCATCCAGTGACGGGGCATCGCCTACAAAAACAGATAATATTAAATTTTAATTGTCAGTTTTTAAATATAATTGAACTAGTTCGGTAATATTAATAAAAAATTTTGCAATGAGATTATTTACCTGGTGCACCAGTTGTCATCGCTGACCTAGTTACGTAGTCACGATGTCTGGTCTCATCCAGTGACAGGGCATCGCCTACAAAAACAGATAATATTAAATTTTAATTGTCAGTTTTTAAATATCATTGTACTAGTTCGGTAATATTAATAAAAAAAATTGCAATGAGATTATTTACCTGGTGCACCAGTTGTCGCCGCAGACCTAGTTGCGTAGTCACGATGTCTGGTCTCATCCAGTGACGGGGCATCGACTACAAAAACAGATAATATTAAATTTTAATTGTCAGTTTTTAAATATCATTGAACTAGTTCGGTAATATTAATAAAAAAAATTGCAATGAGATTATTTACCTGGTGCACCAGTTGTCGCCGTTGGGACTGTTGCCCTGTCTTCCTCTCTGGTGGTAAGATCCTCAAGGAAAACATTCTCTGTCATTTAAACAAAAAACGTTATAAGGACAACCATCAAGGTATAATTAGAAAAAATTATAAGTGGAAATTAATTACCGTCACGGCCCTCACTGATAGTAGCATTATCGGCCTGGTCCCCACTACAATGATCAGGTTGCACGTGAGGATCATCTACATCTGGCTCTAAAACTGGGTTATTTGCCTTGTCGGTAGTGTTTCTCCCCTGATTTAAACAAATTTGTTAGACATTAAATTTATGGACGAAAACAAACATATTGAAAGGTTAATGTTTTACCTTATCAGGCATTCTGGATCTTGGGACCTGCCCCAAGCTTCTGCGACGTTCAACTACGGCTTAATAGCCGAAATGGAAAGCGATATTTTTATCTTCCTCTGTAGTTTCTGTTCCGAAGTCATCACCCTACATTGCATATGATTGTGTATTTTTAATCATATTTTATAGGATTACAAAAACGTTGGAAGGCGATACAATTAATTATAAGATGTTTAGCTACTTAATTACAATTCTTGCAGCTAATTTCAAGTAGCCGCCCTGGCCTAGCTTGTGATGGCCCTTTTTTCAATCCTAGCTTTGGTTTCCTTTGAGGTGTCAGGCAACCTAGCATCAAAATATTGAAGTCAGATATGACGTAGCACACTTTTATTTTAGACATAGAGAAAATTAAAGCTATTGAATTAAAGTTGTAATTTACCTTGCGGGTCTAGTTGGCATTTTTCCTTCTTTCTTTGCCCTTTTCTCCTTTCCATCATGGATGAGTGCTCTCCACTCACTCTCTGGAACTGTGATAGGATGCTCATATCTAGGGTTAAATTGCAATTGCGTCCTATAGGTGTCCCTGGTATATTTCAAATATTTGCCGGCTACCCGAGCCACCGCTGTTCTGTCAAATGTGTCGACCCCAAAAAGGGCTTCTAGATAATCTAGAAGTTCTTTTTTCAGGTTGGAATTCTGGGAATTCCACCCTGTACGTATGGTTGGGCAAAAAATTACCAACGCATGGCTCTCCAGAATCCTGTAGAACTCATTGTTTCCTACACAGAATAAAACCAAAAGAAAAAGAAGATATTATCATTAATTTAAAAATAAAAATCATGATATATATGTTTTAGATAAAGTACATGAAATAGTTAAAATATTAAAATTTACCTGGGAGTTGTACATGCTTTACAGGGACACCCTCATCATTCACCAACAACGTGCCATTAATGGTCCCTGTGGAGCTGACACGTGTAGCTCCAGGAAACGCAATAATGTAGTTGGCCATATCGGCCTCATCATTGCCAACACGTTCAGCGGTTGGCTGGGTGTCTGCTTGGGCAGGGTGTGTTTCTTGGCTAGCACCTAAAGGAGTAGAAGGTGTACGAGAGGGTTTTTGGGCAATCTCTTGCCCTTGTGTCCCACTACCACCAACACCGGGTTCAGCAAATTCCAGAAAACGCTACATACAAAAGAACTTTTTGTTAGTTTAGTTAATGTAAAAATTAAAAATCAAACTATCACAATTCATCTCATGCAGAACAAAAAAAATATCCTTTTGAATTTTTATTATTACCTGATATCTTTCTAGCTGGCTCATAAGATGTTTTATCCTCTCTTCTGTTTTAGGTGTTTGAGGCGCGTCTATCAAAGTATCAAATTTTGACCTTGCATCTCGTGCCTTTTTTCGCAACAAGAACACTGGAGATAGGGATGAAGAAAGCTCTTCCTCAAAGAGGGAATCATCGGGCGTACCATGGCTAGGTGTCTGCATATTTGAACAAAATTAATATTATTTCAATTATTTAAATAACTAAAATACCTGAAGATAGAGCAATGCTGGCACTTTACATGTTCTTCCGCTGGCCTCTTTCCGCGATCATCCCGTCTCGAGGTTGTTCCTGCACTACTCTGATCAGTCTGCCACATTGCAATAAAATTATAAATGTAAAAACTTGAAAACAATATCTAACTTGAAAACACAAAATAAAAACTGAAATAATTTCTAATAAGACACCGAACGACAGAGTTAGAGTTTCAAATATGCCTTGCATTGAATTCAGTCCTGGAAACATGTCATTGCACATTAAGGCACCCAAACAAGAGACGATTTTACAATGAAGACCTTATTGAATATATTGTTGGAGCAACTTCTAGTAAACTTGTTGTGAAGACCTTGAGGACATTTTTGGAGCAACATTGTTGAAGCTGATGCTATAGCATTGTTGGAGACAATCTTGAAGGGCCTTGAAGTGAAGCTTTTGGAGCAACTATTGAAAAATCCTTAGAGCATTTAAGTAAGGCACTTTCTATCTTCCATCACCTTTTTCCTTTCAATATCCTTTAAACGATTTTTTTGATATTTAATGTTTGAAATCACATTATAATTCCTTGATTATATGTGTTTGGGGACTTTCCCTTTGAAATTACCCAAAAATACCCTGGCAATTTTATCTTTAGGATGCATGTATGACCCTATTGTTCAATATTTTGATTGATAGTAGTAAACATAGAGAGTTAGGGGGCTCTTGACTTGGTTTGGTTGGGCCATTAGATCCCTAACATCTACTAGGTAGAACCCCCCTTGAGTTGGAGGAGAGCTAGCCCGAAGTGAAAAGAGGTTGGTGAGGTGACAATGGGGCTATTGAATTACACATGGTATCACACTTTAGCTTTAGGACTTTATCTTGAGAAGTGCAATATTTTGCTATATCAATTCTAAAATTGTTTACAACACTATTGTTAAGAACTAATAAGAAGTGATGTTGAGGGGTTTTTGGGTATAAGAAATAATACCATTTAAAAACTAGGGTTCTCATTCCTTGGCATTCCGTCACCTGGGCCTAGGGGCACACTAGAATAATTTCACACTAAACCATGCAAACTTAAAATTAACTTAACAGATCCATAAAGTAATAATAATCATAATTCCTAATTTCCTATTGTATGATATGATGCAAATTATTCAAACATGAAGCAATGAAGACATGCAATGTCTGAATTTCAAGATTGATGAATCAATACAAGAAATTAGAAACTACAACTTTGATTCAATACTTTGTGTCCTAACTCCAGGAATGAATCTAGTTTGTAGTACAGAACATGCATCGTGTATTATCAATTCTTAATTGACAACAACTAAAGGTCATCTACCTCATCAATTCCTTCCCATTTTGTGTTTTTATGTTATATTCCTTATAAAAGTGTCAAATTTCTCTCAAAGTAAGCAACCACTGAATAAAATAAAAATAGTTGAGATATGATTGAGAAATGGTCATTTATTTCTTGAAAGGATCTTCACAATTTCTTTGGTTGTTTTTCATCTCAAGAAACAAGAAATGACCTAAGAAACTATCGTGATGTAATATAATAAACAACACGGTGCAATGGCCATTTTCAAAGCCAAATGATGTCCATTGAGGACATGGCCTTTATTTGGTTCCTGTTTCATAGGAGTTTCGGGTAGAAATGGAACTTTGTTGTACCATTTCTAGTAGTAAAAATGGAAAACCTTCTTTTTCCATGGGAAATAATTTACCTTTCCTTTTTCAAGATAATCTAAATCACAAAAAATATGAACTATACTGCACACATTCTTGGATAATGTGAAAGTGGAAAAGAAATACCCTACACAAGTGATGCACACATGTACATTTGAAAACTAATAGATTTTTGTAGTTGAAATGCAATTCTTGTTTTCATTTAAATGTAGGATTTTTAAAGCAAGGAGAAATAATGGCTGCCAAATTAATAAGCGTTTCTTTGGGAAAAATTTAAATCTTGTATTGGGTGATGAAGATAATAGAGGGTATTGAATCTTGATTCTTGACATCTAGAGAGAACCCTACGGCCTAACACAATCCAATGGAATTGACCAAAAAAACCCAAATAGAGTCAACCCTACTATAGGAGGAAGGGCCTGCAGTAAGAACTTACCATTTTGCAAGAGCTGAGGGCGAATGTTGTTCTGCAAGAGCTAAGGGCGAATGCAGGGCAAATGCTGTTCTGCAAGAGATGAGGGAAAATGCAGGGTGAATGTTGTTCTGCAAGAGCTTAGGGAGAATGCTGAGGACGAATGCTGTTCTGCAAGAGCTCAGGGTGAATGTTGAGGGCGAATGCTGTTCTGCAAGAGCTGAGGGCGAATGTTGAGGGCGAATGTTGTTCTGCAAGAGCGGAGGGCAAATGTGCGCGTGATATCAGACATTAATGTAGAACACATGTACATTTGAACACTAATAGATTTTTGTAGTTGAAATGCAATGCTTTTTTTCATTTAAATGTAGGGTTTTTAAAGCGGGGAGAAATAATGGCTGCCAGATTAATAAGCGTTTCTTTGGGAAAAATTTAAATCTTGTATTGGGTGATGAAGATAATAGAGGGTATTGAATCTTGATTCTTGACATCTAGAGAGAACCCTACAGCCTAACACAATCAAATGGAATTGACCAAAAAAACCCAAATAGAGTCAACCCTACTATAGGAGGAAGGGCCTGCAGTAAGAACTTACCATTTTGCAAGAGCTGAGGGCGAATGTTGTTCTGCAAGAGCTGAGGGTGAACGCTGAGGGCGAATGCTGAGGGAAAATTCTGTTCTACAAGAGCTGATGGCGAATGCTGTGGGCGAATGCTGTTCTGCAAGAGCAGAGGGCGAATGCACGCGTGATATCAGACATTAATGTAGCTATTGCGACGGATACGAAACAATAAAATCATTTTTATGTAGCGCGCATATAAGTTTCATATTTTTATTTAGCGCGCATATAAGTGTAGTTATACCGACAGCGGAAAAGGCGTCGCTATTGAGACGAAGGCCTCCAAATGTCGCAATTGCGACACTTAGACATTGTGTCGCACTTGCGACGTTTGGAGGCAGTCGTCGCAATAGCGACACTTTGGGCCATAGTGTCGCAATTGCAACGTCTTCCTCCAAACATCACAATTGTGACACTTTTCTAAGTGTCGGTATTGTGACACTTTTCTATAAACGTCGGTATAGAGACGGTTTTGGGAGGGATGGAAAAAATTTGGGGAAATTTCCGACATTTGGTCAAAAGTGTCGGAATTTCTGCCAAATGTAGTAGTGAGCATATCATGCCTGAGCCATATTTAAATTTCCAGACAGGCTATGGCATAAGTATCAACTAGGATAAATTCATACCGAAACCAGTGGGCTACTCGCATTCCAGAACATGATACAAGATGAATGGATGTAAATGAAATGAACCGCTAAGCTACAACACATAAGAGAGAATCACACACTGTAAAGCACCAAGACCAGAATCCTCAGTGAAGATAGAACTCCTTTTCATTGAGACCCAATGGGCTCTTCACATTCCTATTGAGATTTCAACAATAAGCATGCAGAAATTCTTACACAGCAAAATTCTTCAGAAAATATGGAACCCATTTTTCTCTTCAGTTCTAGCTTATATAGAAGTCTCAGAAATAAGAGCGAGAAGATATTTTTGGAAAAAATATCTTCCTCGCATGCTGGAAATCAGTTTGAGGTCTCCGTCAATAATCACCAAAATTCATGATGAGGAATTGGGGCATCTCATCATTGACAATTAGGTTCTCGGCCGTTATAAACAAAAATATCAAATAACAGTTTCTGACAGAAGGTAAAATGCAGGAGTGTAATGTGAATTCTACTCGAAATTTAAAAGAAACCAACTAAAATAGAAGTAAAAGACCACTAAGGCCAAATCATGAGCTGACAATGTTTGCTGATGAGGGGGAGTTGAGGAGGTCGCTGTCCCAGATGGCAGAATGTTGGCGGAGAGGAATAAATTTTCCCCTAATGTGACAGTAGAGGCTTTTCTGCCTTTAGATCTTCACGATTTTCTCTAGTTCTAATTTAATTTTGAGGATGGGCTATTGATAATCAATACTAGCCAAAATCCCCAAGTTTGTCTTCAATTATTCGGTGTCTGTCGTGGCAGGTCTTCGGCGCTAATACTCTGACTGCTGCTATAATAACCTCTCTGCGTTCTGAATCATAGTGACCATGATTTTGGAACCTAGAGTGAATTCATCACTCTGAAATAACCCTACACAATACGATAAACTCATCAAGAAATATAGGGAGCAGCAGAAGGATGCTATGGAGGCCTGTGGAATGATAGCGCGATTGTGAAAACGGGAGAAAATCTCCATGAGACGGTGGAGAATAGAGCAGCTGACAGCTTGGGAAAAAATGGAATAAACTCCAATGTGAAACATTAAATTTTAAAGGTTAGCGGAATGATGCGATGTTAATGCACGACAAAGGTTTGAAATGAGTTTGGATATGGTGGGGCCCGGCGATGGCGGAGGGAAATTTAATATGAAACTTTGGATCACATGAGGCAATCAACGGTGGTGATTAAGTGATGAAGTTAGAGGAGGTTCCGATGAAGAAAAATGGATGAGGGCGCGATGCCACATGGATCGTCGATCTCGGAACAAATGGATGGTCAGGATGGAATCGGGATATCGCGATCAGGGGAGACGGAGGGTGGCACCATTAAGAACTTCAGATTGGCAATGGAGCGATCAAGCGCCGACTGTTGGATCAGGTGAGGAGATCAACGGTGGAGAATAAATCAGCGGGGACAAAAGAGTGGAGCGGGATAGATCTGAACCGTTGGATCTAGAGGGATAAACGGCTCAGATCGGATTGGGGATGTCAATCGGCGATCGCCAATCGGGAGTGCAAAGGGAGGCGCATTTTAAACTTGTGATTTGCGATGCTCTAATCACGCAATAGTTGTCAGATCAAGGTGTTAGATCGATGGTTTAAATATAATCAGAAGGGCAAATAGGGAGGAGCGACGGGCGCTTGTGGAACATGCGCTAACTGTCGGATCTACTCAAATCAACGGCGGGAGATAATATCGATAGCCAATGGTCCCAATACATTATCGCATCGGGGGTTTCGACCTTGCAAATAAAAACTGCGCTTCACTCCGCCCTTCCGATTGAGATTAGCGCCTTTTGACTTAGCGATTAGTCTTAGCATCGGGATTTATGGAGGGGAAGTGGTTAAGGGGCTGGCCTAGAAAGGGGCTTAGCCTGTTATAAGGTGGGAAATGGGTTTTTAGCCCGTTTTTCATGCATTTTAAGGCCACAAGGGGTAACGGTAAGGGGGATGAAGGTATTTTCAGCCAAACAAAGGGTGTTTGTGAGGTTAAAAGGGGAATTGGGATGATTTAAAGGGTAAGTGGGGAATTTAGAAGGGGAGGAAAAATTATGAAAAAAGAGGTTTAGAGGGAATGAAACAAGATGGAAAGGGAGGCCTTTTGGGCATTTTCTTCTTACACAGATAGGCCTTAAAACTAGGGAAAAACAGTGAATGCTAACCATACAATCAACATTGGCTCCACCTGGGGACGACACGTTCATCCTTGGGCGTGTCGAGAATTCGTAGACTACTTGTTAATCTTCTGTGTGGGCACCACTCTTCAGCTCTTTTCATTTATCTCTTCAATATTCATCACGACACACACATCATTCGAACACAAATGAAAACAGAAAACTAATGTATAGTATGATACATCAGGCTTTCTCGGCCTGAATCAAAACTGGAGGTAAGGTTTGAGGAACTGACCATTTACAGGGGCATCGAGCAAGTCTCCTTGTAAATTTTCCAACCTGAAAGTGTTGTTGCCCCCTTGTTCCACAATTTTAAAGGGGCTGAACCACAGTGGGTCAAACTTACCATGTTTTCCCTTATCAGCTCTTCGAATATCCCATCTGAGCACTAAATCCAAAATCTACAACTTCCTGTCCTTGGCATGCTGATCAAAAAGGTCGTTCATTTTCTCTTTATATTCAATTAGCTTCTGACTTACCTGGTTCCATGTTTCTTCTAACTCCACCAGCTGATTGATTCTCCTGGTCACATCATCGGGTTCTTCTTGGCTTTCTTGCAGGAATCGAACTACTGGTAAGGCTAACTGTATAAGGAATAATGTTGCCCTCCCATATACTAGTTCATACGGGGACTTCCCGGTTGCTCTCTTTCTGGTAATCCTGTTGGCCCATAGAGCGAAATTCAACTGGGAATCCCAATTTTTCTGATTTTCGTTGATTGCCTTCTTCAGTGCTCTCACCAGGGTTTTATTCGAGGAATCTGCCAGGTCGTTTCCTTGTGGGTAATAGGCCGTAGAGTGATCTAATGCAATATTATACTGTTGGAAGAAGTTGACAAAATTTGCGGATTTAAAGGCTTGTGCATTGTCGGTCACTATCTTGGCAGGACATCCAAATCTGGATATGATGTTTTCTTCCATAAATTTTATTACCACGGCATCTGTTTCATTTCTAGCAGGTATAGCTTCCACCCACTTTGTGAAATAATCTGTGGCCGTTAATATCCACTTATGTTGGCCACTTGAAGGTGGGTGTATTTCACCTATAAAGTCGATTCCCCAATGCTGAAATGGTTCCTCCACGTGAACCGGAATCATGGGCATAGGTGCTAGCTTCTGCCTTTCAGCAAACCTCTGACATTTCTCACAAGCTCTAACCCGAGCAAACACATCTCCAAAGAGTTTGGGCCAGAAGAAACCAGCCTTCAGGATTTTGTGAGCAGTAGCCCTCCAACTATAATGACCCCCACAGATTCCTTCATGAAACTTAGCCATTATACTCTCTACCTCTTCTTCTATGAGACACAGGAGCAGGATGCCTGAGGGGTCTCACCAGTACAGCCGACCGTTTGCAACAACGTACTTTTTTGATCTCAACCTCAGTGTTCTGTATTTAGCTTTGTCATAGCTGGGTGGGCAGCTGAGTGTTAGAAGATATTCCACTATCTCTTTGTACCACGGGCTGATGAGGTACTTCATATGTGTCTTCTGGGAAGCTATCTCTACTCCCTGTGGCTCTTCTTTCTTCTCAGACTCCTCATTTGCTAGAATAAACAAATTTATACCCAGAGCCTGACAGTTTGATTAAGACAAGATTTCCGCTAACCCTTGTCCCTTGATTAGTTTGGTAGGGCGAATGTCTAGCTCGTACTCTTGTATTTTGGCAATCCATTTCCCTCTTTTTCCTTCGCTATCTCCCTGGATAATAATATCTTTAACAGCTATTGTAGGCACAAACGCAATGATATGGGACTGCAAGACATACGTACGAAATGCTTTAAGAGACTTCACCAGGGCATATGCCTACTTTTCTAATATGTTATAGGCTGCTCATACCCAGCTTCATTTTTTTGCAATAGAACTCCTGCCACTGTGTGAGGTGATGCAAAGGAAAAGATCATAAAAGGTTTGGCATAATCTGGCCCTGCTAGCACAGGGGCTTCAGCAAATGCATTTTTAATTCTGGCAAAGGCCTCTCGTGATTCCTGTGACCACTTGACCTCATTATTTTTCTTCAGCATGTCAGTTATATGCCTAACTATCTCAGCATATTTAGGGATGAACGTCCTAAGAAAGTTAATACGGCCTAGGAACACTTGAACTTCCTTTTTATTTCTGGGAAGGGAAATGCCATTTATAACTTCTACCCTCTTAGGGTCTATCTTGACACCATCCTTGGTTACAATATGTCCCAAAAGCTTGCCCTCTTCCAGTGCAAACAAAGACTTCTGTGGGTTGAGAGAGAGGCCATACCTTCTGCACTTCTTGAAATTTCTGCGCAAGTGTTCAATGTGCTCGGCATCATCCTTTGAAAACACAGTGATATCATCGAGATAGACCACCGCAAACTTATCTTTCTCCCCAACAAAAGCAATGTCCATGTCCCTTTGAAAAGTGGCCCCTGCATTAATCAACCCAAAAGGCATCCTAGCATACATAAACGTACCCCATGGTGTGGTAAAGGAAGTCTTCTTTTAATCTTCTGGTAGTACAGCCACCTGATTGTACCGAGAGAATCCATCCATCATTGACATCCGAGAGGCTCCTACCACTTTCTGCAGGATGTGATCCATCTTGGGCATTGGATAATTATCCTTCAAGGATGCTCTGTTTAAATTTCTGAAATCAACACATAGCCTTATTTCTCCATTTTTCTTCCATACAGGGACTAAGTTTGCCACCCACTCAGAATATCTCAATGGTACAATGATTTTGGCCTTCAACAGTTTCTTAATTTCTTTCTCAATAGAGGGAAGCAGCAGGGGATTTATTTGTCTAAGATTATGTTTATGCGGTTTAGCATCTCCCTTCAGAGGAATCTTATGCTGCAAGATGCTGATATCGAAGGTTTTTAGGTCCTGATAAGACCATGCAAACACATCTTTATATGACCGGAATAATTTCTGGTAGAGCTCTTTATACTCTTCCAGGACCTTCTTGGACAACTTCACGATTTTGGGATCAGCCTCAGTGCCAAGATTAAGATCTTCTACCCGATTCTCCTCCACAACTTTGTTTGGCTGTAGGGGGGCATCATTCTTGTTAAACAACCTTTCTAAGGGCACTAGTCCTCAAGGGATGACATTCCCTTTCAGCTGCAGAAATTTTTGGCCAGCCACCTTTTCTTCCCATTTATCTCCTGAAGTGTTTTCAGCCTCCTCTCCTTCGCAAGTATCAATCTCCATGTTGGAAAATTCCCCAACTGTTTCCAAGAATCTCTTCACCTGTTCTTCATCTTCGAACACCTGCCAATGTTGGATGTTTTTTGGGATTGATGGCCGATACCGTACCTCAATTTCATATCTCAAGAGAGGGTTCTGAGGTGAACGGAAGGTACTGGCGGCCACTGCAAGGGAATCTTCCATCCTATTATGCTCACGGGGCATGAACTGGATATTGAATGCCACGAAGAAATTCTCCACCAGATCCCAAACTTCATTCCTATAAGCCCTTAACCTAGGATGTTTGGCTTGGCACTGATTCTTCACTTGTCTGACTACCAGTTCTGAATCTCCCAGAACCTTTAGACTTTGTATGTTCATGCTCCTGGCTGTCTGGAGCCCTAACAGAAGTGCTTCATACTCGACCACATTATTAGTGGCTTCATACTCCAGCTTGAAAGACAAAGGGACCCATTGGCCTGTAGGATAAATCAATAATACTCCAGCCCCATTACCTTCTCTGGAGTTTGCTCCATCAAAATGAAGTGTCCAAATTTCTGCTTCATGAATCTATATGGAATGCTCAGTCTTGATCTGGTATAATGATGGTTCGTGAGCGTATTCTTGATCTTCCTCCATCATCAAACATGAGAAATATCCCTCCCTGCTATAAACTGGATAATTACTCGAGTCATCTGCTTGGTAACTGTCTTGACAAATCTAGTTTCCCGATACAGCCTCCTCTCCTAGCCACCAAAGACAGGGATAGTGGCATAGGTCAGATCCAACTTGATTGATCCACCAATTTTAGTCCCCCAAGATCTTGACAGTAGCATGCCAAAGTGAGCTGGGATGTCAGCCACCACGATGTCCATTACTACACTTTTTGCTGGGATGTGGGCCAAATTGACCACCAAATCCTTCATGCCCAAGCATTTAACTCTTTTGGAGTCAAATGAATAAAGGTCCTTGTATGGACGAGTGATTTGCAGTCCTAGTTGTTCCATGACCGAGAGGGGCAATAGGTTATGAGAGGCTCCTGAATCTAACATACAGTTATGAAGCAGCAGGTCATGTATTACTAAGGACACATAAAAAGGGGGAGTGGCAACATCTAATTCCTCAATATGTGGGCCAAATACAACCATAGGCCTTTCTTCTTGGAGGTTCAAACTGTCTGGAGTATGTACTACTTCTGGGGGGAGCATAAAGGATGTGACCTGGGACTAATATGCAGGCAGTTTTAGCAATTCAGTCAAGGGAACTGGGATTTTTACCTTTTCAAGCTCTTTTTGTAAAATTAAGGCAGAGGAGGACCTATCTACTGACACTTCTTTTGATTCTTTCTCTTTTGAGTCTTTTCTTTGGAGGAGAGGTTTGACTTCCTTTATGATTGGCTTGACACTAGGGGGTATAGCCACTTGTGAATATGAAGGGATTTGATCAGCAGACTGTAAATATTGGTTAAGAGGTCTCTTACCTTTATCTGGGGTTCTTTGAGCCGTTGCCTCCTTCTGAGCAGGTGCTTCCTCTTGAGGTGTATCCTCCTCCTGATCCTAAGTGTGAGTTCTCTTCCTAGAAGATCTGAGGTCATATCTTCTGTTAAACTGAGCTTGCATGAAATCGACGAGCTGCTTGAAGTAGTCCTCGATCTCAGGATCTTCAGTGTTTTCATTAGCTTTTTCTTCTACATGTGCTGGCGCCTCTGCTTCGCCATTTTCATGTAGGGGGCATTCAACTTCATCACTATTTGAGAAAGCAAAATATGCCTCCTCCTGCTCATAAGTGGTGTCTTCGGTAGGACCATCTACTTGACCTTCCAAGTATAGAGGGTGTGGTACCTGGTCTTGCTGCTCCTTCCGTTCCCTTTGCAGTATCTGCAAGGGTGGCTTCCTGTATTGAGGATTGTACCCCCTGCTTGGAGAATTTTGGAAATTCTTGGAGGGTGAATTCTTGGCCTCCATTTCAAGTTTAACCAGCTTACTTGAAAGTTTCTTAATCATCTTGTTCATCTCCTCAATCTTGTCATCAGCTGAATCTCTATCTTGGCTTGAGGTGGATACCTCTTCTTTTCCCCTCCTTCTAGTATCATGTTCAGGTTTTCCCTTCGATTTACCAGTAGAGGCAAAATTTGCCTCCAGCTCCAGTGCATCTATCTGGGCATCATTTAGGGTGGCTGGCTTTCTTTCTCTTAGAGAGAAACCAAATTCAGAGTCAAAAGCTGCCACGAAAACAACCTTGGTAGTGGTCTAGTGAGGTTTCATATCAGCGGGGAGGCTCAGATACAACTTTTTAAACCTCTTGATAAATTCCGACACTCCTTTAGCATGTCTTTTCTTGAGTGTGTTAAACTCAGTAATACAATGTCCATGGTCTTTCTTCTCTCCCCATTTTTTGAGGAAAGTATCCTCCATTCCTTCCCATGTGGTGATGAAACGGTCTCCTAGTGTCTTGAACCATTTTCTGGCTTCACCGTTAAGAGATTTCACAAACAGTCTTAGGACTACATCTAGATGTTCCACATTAAAATTTTCTGTGAAAGAGCAAAAGACCTTAAGGTGTTTTTGAGCTTCGATCTCGTTTTCCCCATTGAATTGGGGTAAGATCTTTAGATAGTCCTGTGGCATGTCATTCAACACTTGAGGTAATGCCAGGGGGGCATATTTATTCAACAGGAAGCCAGGGACATTGGCCATTGGAGGAGGTGGGGGTAGTGGAAGGATTTGATGTGTAAAAGGAGGAGGAGGAGGTGGAAGTGGAGTATGGATAACGATGGGAATGTACTGGACAGTAGCTTGAGGTGTTGATGGGAACGACGAGCTGTGAATAGCAGATACTTCAGTGACCTCCTTAACCTCTTCGACTTCAGGGGTAGGGTGGAAGAAGTAATATGTGGTATCCCTTGACTCAGCTTCGTCTTTGATTCGGACACCTCCCCGGGGTGGAATATTTGAGTAGTAATCGGTCTCTCCCATAGTGGATTCAGGACCTTGCACTTGGGTAATTTGAGAGGAGGAGGACGGAAAGTCTTCTAGGGAGAATTCAGGGATCTCAGTATGGAATAATGGTCTTTCCCTCCAACTCCTTCTATGTAGGATCTTTTCTGGGTCAAACACAGAAGGTGTCTTTGGCTGAGACGTATCTGACCTCAGGTGTGGCTTACAAGGAGCCAGGACTGCAAGTAAATTTACCTGATAAATGAATGTGGAGCCGCCAAGGTGAGGGATATACAACTCTCAACTCTCCATGCTCACCTAATTGAAGAGTGAATAAGGTTTTGTCGAGGCCCAGGGATTTTTATTTCTCTCAACTTCAGTTCCTCGGCAACGGCGCCAAAAAGATGTTGTCATTCCTAGAGACAGCCTTGAGTTGTGAAAGACCAGTGCCTAGGACATCTTATATAGCAAGGAGAAATATGATATGACAGGGATAATTAGCAGAATAAAGCTCTCATGCTATCTCTTGTAAACAGGAAAATTAATTTGAATGGGACCAAAACTTTCAGAAGCTTGATACAGAGAAAGCAATACTACAGAGGCCAAATGTGAAACTCTAACACAAATGTATCAGACAATTCAAAGGAAACTTACTGCAAAGAGGGCTGGATTCTAAATACTTCACAGAGATGAATAATCAGAAAGTATCTACTGTGTACGTAGAATAAAGAGAATACTAACTGTTATTGAGACAATATTCAGAAACATATATCAGCATGCGGTGGGCTTACGAAATTAAGAATCCACACATGATAATAGCATTTGTAAATAACATCTCACAGCAGCTAATATAGTAGAAGTACGGGTGAAGTGAAAATGGAACATCATATCACACCTGAGCCATATTTAAAGTGCTAGACAGGTTATGGCATAAGTATCAACTAGGATAAATTCATACCGAAACCACTGGGCTACTCGCATTCCAGAACATGATACAAGATGAATGGATGTAAATGAAATGAACCGCTAAGCTACAACACATAAGAGAGAATCACACACTGTAAAGCACCAAGACCAGAATCCTCAGTGAAGATAGAACTCCTTTTCATTGAGACCCAACGGGCTCTTCACATTCCTATTGAGATTTCAATAACAAGCATGCAGAAATTCTTACATAGCAAAATTCTTCAGAAAATCTGGGACCCGTTTTTCTCTTCGGTTCTAGCTTATATAGAAGTCTCAGAAACAAGAGTGAGAAGATATTTTTGGAAAAAATATCTTCCTCGCGTGCTGGAAATTGGTTTGAGGTCTCCGTCAATAATCACCAAAATTCATGATGAGGAATTGGGGCATCTCATCATTGACAATTAGGCTCTTGGCCGTTATAAACAAAAATATCAAATAACAGTTTCTGACAGAAAGTAAAATGCAGGAGTGGAATGTGAATTCCACTCGAAATTTAAAAGCAACCAACTAAAATAAAAGTAAAAGACCACTAAGGCCGAATCATGAACTGACAATGTTTGCTGATGAGGGGGAGTTGAGGAGGTCGTTGTCCCAGATGGCGGAATGTTGGCGGAGAGGAATCAATTTTCCCCTAATGTGACAGTAGAGGCTTTTCTGCCTTTAGATCTTCACGATTTTCTCTAGTTTTGATTTAATTTTGAGGATGGGCTATTGATAATCAATACTAGCTGAAATCCCTAAGTTTGTCTTCAATTCTTCGGTGTCTATCGTGGTAGGTCTTCGGCGCTGATACTCTGACTGCTGCTATAATAACCTCTCTGCATTCCGAATCATAGTGACCATGACTTTCGAACCTGGAGTGAATTCATCACTCTGAAATAACCCTGCACAATACGATAAACTCATCAAGAAATCCAAGGAGCGGCGGAAGGATGCTATGGAGGCTTGTGGAATGATAGCTCGATTGTAAAAACAGGAGAAAATCTCTGTGAGATGGTGGAGAACAGAGCAGTTGACGGCTTGGGCGAAAATGGAATAAACTCCAATGCGAAACATTAAATTTTAAAGGTTAGCGGAATGATGCGATGTTAATGCACGACAAAGGTTTGAAATGAGTTTGGATATGGTGGGGCTCGGCGATGGTGGAGGGCGATTTAATATGAACTGTTGGATCGCGTGAGGCGATCAACGGTGGTGACTAAGCAATGAAGTTAGAGGAGGTTCTGATGAAGAAAAATGGACAGGGGTGCGATGCCACGTGGGCCGTAGATCTCAGAACAAATGGACGGTCAGGATGGAATTGGGAGATTGCGATCGGGGGAGACGAAGGGTGGCGCCATTAAGAACTTCCGATTAGCGATGGAGCGATCAAGCGTCGACTGTTGGATTGCATGAGGAGATCAACGATGGAGAATAAATCGGCGGGGAAAAAAGAGTGGAGTGGGATAGATATGAACCGTTGGATCTAGAGAGATAAACGACTTAGATCGGATCAGGGATGTCAATCGGCGATCGCCAATCGGGAGTGCGAATGGAGGCGCATTTTAAACTTGCAATTTGCGATGCTCCGATCGCGCGATAGCCGTCGGATCAGGGTGTTAGATCAATGGTTTAAATATAATCGGAGGGGAAAATAGGGAGGAGTGACGGGCGCTTGCGGAACATGCGCTGACTGTCAGATCTACTCAGATCAATGGTGGGAGATAATATCGATAGCCGATGGTCCCAATACACTATCGCATTGGGGGTTTCAACCTTGCAAAGAAAAATTGTGCTTCACTCTGCCCTTCCGATTTCGATTAGCGCCTTTTGACTTAGCGCTTGGTCTTAGCGTCGGGATTTATGAAGGGGAAGTGGTTAAGGGGCTGGCCTAGAAAGGGGCTTAGCCTGTTATAAGGTGGGAAGTGGGTTTTTAGCCCGTTTTTCATGCATTTTAAGGCCAAAAAGGGGTAACGGTAAGGGGGATGAAGGGATTTTCAGCCAAACAAAGGGTGTTTGTGAGGTTAAAAGGGGAATTGGGATGATTTAAAGGATAAGTAGGGAATTTAGAAGGGGAGGAAAAATGATGAAAACAGAGGTTTAGAGGGAATGAAACAAGATGGAAAGGGAGGCCTTTTGGGCATTTTCTTCTTAAATAGAGAGGCCTTAAAACTGGGAAAAACAGTGAATTCTAACCATACGATCAATAGGAGAGAGGGACAAATCAGTCCACTCATACATGTAGTCTATTTCAGAGCATGATGTCTCACTTTATGGGGGCATTCCACCTAGGAGGCCACTTGATTTAGAGTTGATGAGAGGCATCATGCCATTGGGTTCACCACTCATGGATTCTGGATTGGTGGAGACACTAGAGGGATCCAACACAGCATAGAGAGTTTGGGGTAAACTCAAGGAGGAGATATATACTCTCTCATTTTTAGTATCACCCATCTTCATCAGTCTTACTGTGCTGATAGAGTTTGCTGCATGGTTGGAGGATAGAATATTCATGATGGAGGATGGTTGCTCCAAGGATTTGGATGAACAAAGGATTCTTCCTTTGAGGAAGGACCCTTTCATGCATTGGAGTAGATGGAGGCCACTCATGTTCACATTGGCCAGGATTGGGAGATTCTTTGGAGGTGATAGTCTCTCATGGGAGGCTCATTTTCAGAGGTCCTTATTTCTATTTGAGCATGAGCAGCTGCATGATGGGCATGGTAGAAACTTGGAGGATGAATTTGGCATGGGGGATGTCAAATTAGTAGGCAGCAGTGTGAAGGTAGCACCATATTGCAGAACAACAGTGTTGTCTATGAGGAGGATAGATCAGGGCTTCCTAGCTATGCACTTGGATGCATACTTTGATTGGCTAGAGGAGTTCACTTGGGAGGGAAACCATCATGGCATCTATCAGCATAGGGAGAGATGCATAGCCCACTTGATTATGGTGGAGAGAACCTCACAGCCACTTCCCTACTCATTGGAGGTAGAGGGAAATTCTCGGTTGGGCCATTTCAGCTCAAGAGCCCAAGTACAAATTGGAGAAGGTATAATCTCACATTTTGTATTGTACTTTCCTTCCTTGTTTGAGCATCATGATGAGTCAAGAATATTTTTTCCTTCTTGCATAATGTACAAGGATTTATTTTTAGACTTTTGTAGCAGAATAATGGACCATTCTTATGGTGGTTTGTGGAGGGAGCCACATTCTCATTGGTATGCACCATTGGCACAAATTTATATTTTCATGTTCCTATCTTTTGAGATGTGTGTGGCAGCAAAAAAGTGGCTAGGAAAGAACTTGTTATGTATATTTTGATGCAGGCAAGAGGCTCACTGCGTTGGTCCCATGAGAGGAGCAGTGACCCACTCTCTAGTTGTCTTGTGACAGCTTGTTCTCATTGTATTATGCCACCTTGTACTGTTGATGCTTATTTATTCACAAGGAGCACTAATTGGAGAGTGACTTATATTTTGGGACAGCCCATTGGGAGCATTATTCTCCCCATTACACATGTTCTATATTGCAGGATATACCATGGGAAAACCATGATTGCCGTATTATTACTTTTCTCTTCTTGTGGGGAAAAACCACTTGGAGAATTTGAAGAGGCATTTCATGGCTACAGATTTTGATGGGGTAGCTTGGGCCACTCTTGGAGGCCATACCATTTCAGCCCAAGGATAGAGGCAGCCCCATATGTACTACAAAGGGAGAGAAGAGCTTATTGGGATGAAGCAGCAAAACTCTCCATTCAGCCCCATTACATTGCACAAAACTAGGGGCAAGATTTCGATTTGGATGATAGCATGGATGAGGGGATCATCAGTAGGATTTTATTTTCCCATGCATGTCATCACTCCCACCTTCATAATGCCATGACACAGCAAGGATATTTCCACCTACACCTTTTATCTTTCTGGTTTGCATACTTGGGAGGAGGCATTGGAGGATAGTTTTATTGCAGCATAGCTTGAGCAGCGGTGGAGATTGTTGATGAGGAGGCCATAAGAGAAGAAGGGGAGAAAATTTTGTTCTCTCTATGCAGTTGCTTGAGGGCAAGCAACATGTGGGAGGGGAGGACTGTAATGTTCCCAATTTTAGCCTCAAGTTAAAATGGAACATTATAGTGGCATATTTTTATTTTGTTTAATAAAATGGGTAAGGAGACCCCTTAACCCCTTGGTGATAGATAAATAACACTCCCTATGAGAAAGGAGGATAAATAAGTAGCTGAAATAAACACCTAATGGCGTGAACATGATGAGGATCACCTTGAGTTGGCCATATTTGACCAAGTCAACAGCGCTGCCTTAGAGGGGTCGCTTGCCTTAGAAGACAATGCAGTTTTTGGAGGGAAAGCATTCAAAAGTGAATAGAAACCCTAATTTTGGGACCTATGGTGAGAGAGAGTTCATTTGATTTATAAGAGATAAGATAAAAACTCATTTTGTCATGTTTTTTATTCAGAAATTTCGTGGTGAAGCCAAGGACTTGCACATCCGGGCTATTTAGCAGGATTGTAGTGCTCTTCAGCACTGGGGGTGTTCTCGGTCGGGAATCCCCAACCTCTTCCTCCAGGGAGGAGAGGATTTGAGCTACATTTACTCATTCCAAAATTTTTCCAAGCTCACTCCTTCAGTTGCAGTGTTATTTCTGTAGCAGAATAGTGCTGGGTTGCAGGGGTGGCAGTAGAGGAACTCTTAGAGCCTTTCTTGGCTTGATTTTTTAGTGGAGGATGATATTTCCTTTTGAGGAGCAGCAGAGAAGACTCTTGGGCTACATTTCAGATCAGTGGCATCAGACCACACTTTCACCATCTCTCACAACGTAGTCCATGAGAGAAACTATGTTATTTCATGGGGGCAGTGTTGAGGGAGATTCTTGTGCTCATCAGGAGGAGTGCTTTTGAGTAAAGAGGATCAGCCCCTTTTCCCTTGAGGGCATTATCAGAGGAGGGCATCATCATTTCAGATCAGCCATAGCCTCATATTCATTTTGTTTCAATTACATTGACAATTTTTTTGTCACTGTTGTATTTTATCTGGCAATTCTAGCAATATCCCTGAGATTGGCTAGAAATCCCATATTGAGCCCATTTTCCTCTCTTGGGCCATTTTCTTGTATCTTTCAGCCATATTTCAATTCTATACATTTTTAGTAGCTTCTTCAATCTTAGAGACTGTGCAGTTATGGTCTCTCGACATTTTGTGTAGCTGCAGCAACTCCGGCAATACATTGTATATTCATTAGAGTATGGTTCTAGAGGTTTAAGAGGTTTGTCCCCTCAATTATTTCTTGTATATTAATGCTGAAATCATAATATAATGTTGGCTGTACCATTTCCCTCTTTTGATATATTCAGAATTGCAGAGTTTCAGATTCATGTTTACATATTGTTGTAGCTCTCTCTTTGAGTTGTTTTATGATGTACCTAGGTTGGGGAGATCTGCTTAACCCACCTAGATCTATTTGTTTCAGCTCGCTTTATTCATTTAGACTCCATATTAAATTTATAAGAGGGTCCCAGCACTACACAATGTTTTATTTACAATTATTTCCTTATACAGCGTTCCCATGGGAGGCATTTCAGAAATTCCTTGAAGGGAAATATTAGCTTTTGACAAGTTCCATTGGCAGAGTCTGCTAGTGGGCCAGGTAGCCTATGGATCTCATCCTTCCTTGTGAAGGTGACATATCCAGTAAATGCCCCTACATTCAATCTCTGAAATAGTTCAGTGTTGATTTTTAATGCTCCTGGAGTTGGAATATTGGAATATCTTAAGATATTCCCGATTGAGCAGCAAGTTCCAGATTTGGAACATTACATAGAAGAAGTATTTATGGAGTTGTATTCAGTTTAACTCAGTTAGACTTAGTTGAGCTAGTTGTATCTAGTCTAACTAATTGATACACTAGTGAGAGTGGAGTGAATTAATTATTTAATTAATTCAGAAATAATAACTCATTAATCAACTGAAGAATACATCAGTTAACTACAGTGCATGGCAGTTTCAGTGGAGACCAGTGGAGAGATAGGTGAAAGCGCAAGATAGACTATACGATTAAGCTATAAATGATCGTAAATTGCACTCCAACGCACAATTAAATTCAATGAGGATTGCGCAGTCAAGGAAAGGGTAATTCAAATTCATTCAGAGATATTCTTCAGCATAGATTGCGCAGTGGAGGCAGGCTAGCAAGAGGGCATAGATCGGTGCATGGATTTGCAAGATTGGGCCTAATTAGTGTATGACAATTGTACTGTACTGAGAGCTTGTGATAAGCTTTGTATGTTTGTATGAGATTTTCATATGATCTCCATGTTACATAATATATAGTTGGGGTTTTCAGCTTCAGGCTTTCCCGGTTAAAAATTGTGTTATGTGCGATTGATAATTTTTTTTTATGCTTCACATGTGTGTGCAATTAATTTTTTCGAAAAAGATTAACAAGTGGAATAGATTCAGTATCTTGAAAAAAGTTAAATAGTGTGATATCAGGTGGATCTTGGACATATGCATGCTTAGTGCATATAATTTCTACACGGTATCGGAGCATTGCCGATTGAAGATTGCAATTGTGAAGTGAGTTTGTGCTGGTGGACAATTTGAATTTGCTACAGAAAATTCTTGGTGCAGAAATCGAGTATACATTGAAATGTCTTTCAACAGGTTTAGATTGGAGTATGCCCTTGATGGGATCTCGAATTACATAGCCTGGAAGGACAGGATGGAAGAGGTGTTGGAGGATAATGGGCTGAAGGAGTTCATCGATAGCGATGTTCCTAGGCCAGGATCTAGCGATGTTGCATTACTTGATGCATGGAAAAAGAAGACTGCAAATATGAGGAGGATTCTATTGGAAGGTGTGAAGGACCACATTGTGTCTAGCCTTCATGGAAAATCCACTCCATTCTTAATGTGGAAGGCTTTGACAGAATTGTTCCAAGGCAGAAGTTACCAGAGGAAGTTGGCACTTAAAGACAAGCTCAGAAAAATAAAAATGGAGAAAGGCAACAGTATTCCAAAATACCTCACGAAGTTTGTCCACTGCAAGGATGAGCTAGGAAGTGTGAGGGTTACATTTGATGAATAAAACTTAGTGAGCTTGGCTCTCCTTTGGCTTCCGAAGAGCTGGCATAGCTATGAAGACTATGTCAACGGATGGGAGAAACTGCCAAGATGGGAGCGAATTTGGTCGGATCTTGTGCAGGAGGAGATAAGGTGGGGTACCAGGGATGGATCTTCTTCGAAGAATGAAGATGAAGAGAATTGCGCTTTGGCTGCCAAAGAAAGGAAAGGGAAGGGGAAGAAAAATCCTTCTAAATTCGGTGTGAAAGGAAAGAGGCACGACTTGTCCAAAGCGAAGTGTTTTCACTGTCACGAGCATGGAAATTTCGCCACTAACTGTCCACAGAAGAAGAAGAATAAGCAGGCTGTTGGATCTACAACTGGAGAGGCCTTAGTCTCGCAATTTGAGCTGAATTTTTCCTTGATCACATGCTTGGTTTCAAGCTGCATGGGATCGGTGTGGTATCCTGACAGTGGTGCGTATTTCCATATGACGGGAGACAAAGAGTTGTTTAGCGACTTGGAGGAGAAGGACCTTCAGATGCATATAGAGATGGGCGATGATGTTCAGTACAGTGCAACAGGCATTGGGACCATTACCTTTGAGAGGGAGTCTGGTAATCCATTCTTGTTAAAGAATTTCATGCATGTTCCAGGTCTAAAAAAGAACTTGGTCTCAGTCGCAACGCTGGAAGACAGAGGTTATGATGTTGTTTTTAGTGAGGGAAAAGCCTTCCTTCAACATAAAACAACGGGTCAAACCAAGAAGATAGGGGTTCGAATTAAGAATATCTACAAGCTGGAGGTAGATGGCTGTGCTGCAATGGTGGGCAAAGCAGAAGAAGTGGTGAGCTGGGATGAGGGCGAATTATGACACAGGATATTGGGCCATCTTCACCATGGCACTTTGAAAATTTTGCAACAAATTTCTACTGGACTTCCCAAGGGTACTCTTGCGCATTTAGATCAGTGCAAAGGATGTACAATGGGTAAGTTTGTGAAGACCACCTTTCATGAGAAGGAGAATCGTGCTTCGGTGATCCTGGAGAGAATACACACAGACGTGTGTGGACCATTCTTGGTTGCTTCAACAGTGAAACACAGGTATTATGTGATATTTTTTGATGACTTTTCTCGTAGATGCTGGATATTCTTCATGCAAAATAAGAGTGAAACGTTCTCAAAGTTCAGTGAGTTCAAGGCATTAGTGGAGAAGGAGTCGAGGAAGCAGTTGAAAGCTCTAAGAAGCGATAATGGTGGTGAATACATCTCTGGCGAATTCAAATACTTTTGTAGAAAATAAGGAATTCGAAGAGAAATCATAGCGCCTCATAACCCACAGCAAAATGGGGTTGCAGAGAGAAAGAACAGAACTATCATGGGTGTTGTAGGAGTTATGCTGCATGACCAGGGCCTACCGATGCACTTGTGGGTGGAAGCATGCAACGCTGTGGTTTATGTGCAAAACTGTTTTCCTCATAGAGTACTTTCCATGAGTACACCCGAGGAAGCTTTTACTAGTAAGAAGCCTGATATTTCTCATTTGAAGATTTTTGGCTCACCTGTTTACATTCATGTGACGAAGGATGCCAGGAAGAAGCTGGAGCCAACTACAGAAGTTGGGATATTTGTGGGGTACACAGAAACACCCCATAACTATCGTGTGTATTTTCCAAACAGTCGGATGAATGTTACGCGACGGGATATAAAATTCAATGAGGTGAAAGCCATTAAGTTGTCGCTTGAGAGGGAGCTACACTTGCATGCGGAGGAGTAACTTCTTGTTCCCAAAGATGAGCCTCTGGATTTGGATCAGCCACATGAGGAGATTCATGGAGTGGAGGAGTCCACTCATGCAGAACCAAACATCAGACAAGGTTGAAAGCATACCACAGAAGCTGAGAGACTGAAGCTTGATGTGGCACAGAATGTAGGGTTCCCTACATCACATCACAGACAGAGACAGTCACCTGACCGATATACTAGATACATGGATCTTATGAGAAAGTGTATTTTGACAGAGCCATCTTCTTTTGAAGAAGTAGCGCAGGAGCCCACATGGGTAGATGCCATGGTGGAGGATTATGACTCCACTGTCAGAAATAGTGCTTGGGAGATTGTTCCAAGGCCAGTGGGAAAATCAGTTGCAGGATCAAGATGGATCTACAAGGTAAAGCAAGATGATGATGGGAGTGTTGAGAAGTATAAGGCAAGATTTTTTTCCCGGGGCTTCTCATAGATTGAGGGGATTGACTATGAAGAAACCTTTGCACCTGTCGCATATTATTCTTCCATACGGACTATCCTTGCTCTCTTAGCGCAGATGGGTTGGCACATTCATCAAATGGATGTGAAGAGTGCGTTCCTTAATGGGATCATTGAGGAAGAGGTGTACATTGAGAAGCCTGAAGGATTTTAGATCTTCAGCAGTGAGTCACATGTGTGCAGGCTCAAAAGAGCATTGTATGGGCTGAAACAAGCACCACGTGCTTGGTACACTCGGATCGACAGCTATTTCACTGGACTTGGATTCACCAATAGTGAGGTGGATGCAAACCTGTACTAGATTGTGGTTGAGGGTAAGCTTTTAATCATTGTACTCTATGTTGATGATTTGATACTAACAGGTGATGAGCAGTTGATACACTCATGCAAGGCAGATCTTGCAAAGGAGTTTGAGATGAAGGATTTGGGCCTCCTTCATTATTTCCTTGGATTGGAAATATGGCAGTGGGAAGGTGAACTGTTTGTGTCTCAAGGCAAGTATGCCCGGCAGATACTAGAGAATTTTCACATGCAAGGCTGCAAGCCTATCGACACTCCTCTTCCAGGAAATTGGAAGAAAGAGGATGCTACATCAGCAGAGGTAGCGGATGCCACTGTTTATCGATATTTGGTGGGTTCACTCATGTATTTATTCAATACAAGACCGAATATATGCTATGCGTTGAACCAGCTTTCACAAGTGATGGTTAAGCCTACGAAGTTCTTTTGGAATTCGGGCAAGCATGTCATGAGATATCTCAGGGGCACATCTGAGTATGGTTTATGGTACAAACAGACAGATGAGGTGAAGTTGCATGGCTTCACGGATGCAGATTGGACAAGAAGCCCAACAGACAGAAAGAGCACATCAAGATGGATGTTTAGTATTGGATCTATTGCAGTTTCTTGGTACAACAGGAAACAAAGATCTGTGGCACTCAGTTCAGCGGAAGCAGAATACATGGCAGCAAGTTTAGCTGCATGTGAAGCTATGTGGATGAGGAAGATTCGGGTTGGTTTGTTCAGTTCACATTTAGATCCCACGGTGATTCATTGTGATAATCATAGTTGCATTAAACTCTCGGTTAATCATGTGTTTCATGATAGATCTAAACATATTGATATCTGGTATCATCATATCAGAGATTGTGTGCAGCATAAGATCATGTTGCTTCAGTAAATTCCTACGGAGGATCAGGATGCAGATATTCTGACGAAGGTGCTCACCAGGATCAAATTCAAATACCATAGAGACAGGATCAGGGTGAAGGATAATCCCTATCTTGTTGAGAGGCAGTGTTGAGATTCAACAAGATGATGATCTTAGTGAAAAGAGTCACCTTCACTAAGTGGGCCCGCAGGCTATTTTTGGCACAAGTCTATTTTTAGGCTATGTCTATTTTTAGACATGATGATCATATTTCAAAAGTTGCAAGATGATATTTGTGGATGGTTGATCAAGTTGGAAAAATAGATGAAATTATATTTTTATAATATTGGGCAAAGTCTATTTATATATCGTCAATCTAAAATAGATGCATGTCGATTATTATTAGCTCTTAATAATAATCAGACTCTAAACAGCAACTTATTCTCTTGGAGCACTTCAGTTCAATGCACAAATGTGGCATAGCAGCTGACAGAAGGAATTACACTATTCCTGAGGGTTTACTAGAGCTATTTCATGGAGAACTCAGTTAGAACTCAAGTAGCAGAGTTATGACACAGTTAGAAGAAGTAGTTATGGAGTTGTATTCAGTTTAGCTTAGTTAGACTTAGTTGAGCTAGTTGTATCTAGTCTAACTAATTGATACACTAGTGAGAGTGGAGTGAATTAATTATTTAATTAATTCATAAATAATAACTCATTAATCAACTGAAGAATACATCAGTTAACTACAGTGCATGGCAGTTTCAGTGGAGACCAGTGGAGAGATAGGTGAAAGGGAAAGATAGACTATCTATTGTGACTATAGTGTTGCATTGATTGCATCCAACACTTAGTGGAGATGCCAATGAGGATTGCGTAGTCAAGGATGGAGTAATTCGAATTCATTCATATCTATTCTTCAGAATATATTGCGCAGTGGAGGCAGGCTAGCAGGTGGCATAGATCGGTGCATGGATTTGCAAGATTGGGCCTAATTAGTGTATGACGATTGTACTGTACTGAGAGCTTGTGATAAGCTTTGTATTTTTTTATGATATTTTCATATGATCTCCATGTTACATAATATATAGTTTGGGTTTTCAGCTTCAAGCTTTCCTAGTTAAAAATTGTGTTATGTGCGATTGATAATTTTTGTTTATGCTTCACATGTGTGTGAAACTAATTTTTCCGCAAAATATTAACAAGTGGAATAGATTCAGTATCTTGCATAAAGTTAAATAGTGTGAGATCAGGTGGATCTTGGACATATGCATTCTTAGTGCATATAATTTCTACATGGTATCGGAGCATTGTTGATTTAAGATTGCAATTGTGAAGTGAGTTTGTGCTGGTGGACAATTCGAATTTGCTACAGAAGATTCTTGGTGCAGATATCGAGTATACATTGAAATGTCTTTCAACAGGTTTAGATTAGAGTATGCCCTTGATGGGAGGTCGAATTAAATATCCTGGAAGGACAGGATGGAAGTGGTGCTGGAGGATAATGGGTTGAAGGAGTTCATCGATAGCGATGCTCCTAAGCCAGGTTCTAGTGATGCTGCATTACTTGATGCATGGAAAACGAAGACTGAAAATATGAGGAGGATTCTATTAGAAGGTGTGAAGGACCACATTGTGTCTAGCCTTCATGGGAAATCCACTCCATTCTTAATGTGGAAGGCTTTGACAGACTTGTTCCAAAGCAGGAGTGACCAGAGGAAGTTGGCGCTTAAAGACAAGCTCCGAAAAATAAAAATGGAGAAAGGCGACAGTATTCCAAAATACCTCACGAAGTTTGTCCACTGCAAGGATGAGCTAGGAAGTGTGGGGGTTACAGTTGATGAAGAATACTTGGTGAGCTTGGCTCTCCTTGGGCTTCCGAAGATTTGGAATAGCTATGAAGACTATGTCAATGGACGGGAGAAACTGCCAGGATGGGAGCGACTTTGGTCGGATCTTGTGTAGGAGGAGATAAGGCGGGCTACCAGGGCTGGATCTTCATCGAAGAATGAAGATGAAGAGAATTTCACTTTGGCTGCCAAAGCAAGGAAAGAGAAGGGGAAGAAAAATCCTTCTACATCCAGTGCGAAAGGCAAGAAGCAGGACTTGTCCAAAGTGAAGTGTTTTCACTGTCACGAGCATGGACATTTCGCCACTAACTGTCCACAGAAGAAGAAGAATAAGCAGGTTGCTGGATGTGCAGCTGGAGAGGCCTTAGCCTCGCAATTTGAGCTAGATTTTTCCTTGATCGCATGCTTGGTTTCAAGCTGCATGGGATCAATGTGGTATCTTGACAGTGGTGTGTATTTCCATATGACGGGAGACAAAGAGTTGTTTAGCGACTTGGAGGAGAAGGACCTCCAGATGCATTCAGATATGGGCGATGATGGTCGGTACAGTGCGACAGGCATTGCGACCATTACCTTTGAGAGGGAGTCTAGTAATCCATTCTTGTTGAAGAATGTCATTCATGTTCCAGGTCTGAATAAGAACTTGGTCTCAGTCACAATGTTGGAAGACAGAGGTTATGATGTTGTTTTTAGTGAGGTAAAAGCCTTCCTTCGACATAAAAAAACGGGTCAAACCAAGAAGATAGGGGTTTGAATTAAGAATATCGACAAGCTTGAGGTAGATGGCTGTGCTGCAATCGTGGGCAAAGCAGAAGAAGTGGTGAGCCGAGATGAGGGTGAATTATGACACAAGATATTGGGCCATCTTTACCATGGCACTTTGAAAATTTTGCAGAAAATTTCTACTGGACTTCCCAAGGGTACTCTTGCGCATTTAGATCAGTGCAAAGGATGTACAATGGGTAAGTTTGTGAAGACCACCTTTCATGAGAAGGAGAACCGTGCTTCGGTGATCCTGGAGAGAATTCACACAGATGTGTGTGGACCATTCTTGGTTGCTTCAACAGCGAAACACAGGTATTATGCGATATTTGTTGATGAATTTTCTCGTAGATTTTGGATCTTCTTCGTGCAGAAGAAGAGTGAAACGCTCTCATTCTGTGAGTTCAAGGTATTGGTGGAGAAGGAGTCGAGGAAGCAGGTGAAAGCTCTAAGAAGCGATAATGGTGGTGAATACATCTCTGGCGAATTCGACTTCTGTAGAAAAGAAGGAATTCGAAGAGAAATCACAGCGCCTCATAACCCACAACAGAATGGGGTCACGAAGAGAAAGAACAGAACGATCGTGGGTGTTGTAGGAGCGATGCTGCATGACCAGGGCCTACCGATGCACTTGTGGGCGGAAGCATGAAATACTGCGATTTATGTGCAAAACTGTTGTCCTCATAGAGTACTTGGCATGAGTACACCCGAGGAAGCTTTTACTAGTAAGAAGCCTGATATTTCTCATTTGAAGATTTTTGGCTCACCTGTTTACATTCATGTGATGAAGGATGCCAGGAAGAGCTGGAGCCAACTGCAAAAGTTGGGATATTTGTGGGGTACACAGAAACACCCCATAACTATCATGTGTATTTTCCAAACTGTCGGATGAATGTTATGCGACAGGATATAAAATTCAATGATGTGAAAGCCATGAAGTTATCGCTTGAGAGGGAGCTACACTTGCATGTGGAGGAGGAACTTCTTGTTCCCAAATATGAGCCTCTGGATGTGGATCAGCCACATGAGGAGATTCATGGAGTGGAGGAGTCCACTCATGCAGAACCAAACATCAGACAAGGTAGAAAGCGTACCACAGAAGCTGAGAGACTAAAGCTTGATGTGGCACAGAATGTAGGAGTCCCTACATCACAGCGCAGACAGAGACAGTCACCTGACCGATATACTAGATACATGGATCTTATGATAAAGTGTATTGTGATAGAGCCATCTTCTTTTGAAGAAGCAGCACAGGAGCCCACATGGGTAGATGCCATGGTGGAGGAGTATGACTCCATTGTCAGAAACAGTGCTTGGGAGATTGTTCCAAGGCTGGTGGGAAAATCAATTGTAGGATCAAGATGGATCTACAGGGTAAAGCAAGCTGCTGATGCGAGTGTCAAGAAGTATAAAGCAAGATTTTTTTCCCAAGGCTTCTCACATATTGAGGGGATTGACTATGAAGAAACCTTTGCACCTGTCGCACAGTATTCTTCCATACGGACTATCCTTGCTCTCTTAGCGCAGATGGGTTGGCACATTCATCAGATGGATGTGAAGACTGTGTTCCTTAATGGGATCATTGAGGAAGAGGTGTACATTGAGCAGCCTGAAGGATTTGAGATCTTCAGCAGTGAGTCACATGTGTGCAGGCTCAAAAGAGCGTTGTATGGGCTGAAACAAGCACCACATGCTTGGTACACTCAGATCAACAGTTATTTCACTGGACTTGGCTTCACCAAGAGTGAGGCGGATTCAAACCTGTACCAGATTGTGGTTGAGGGTAAGATTTTAATCATTTTACTCTATTTTTATGATTTGATACTAATAGGTGATGAGCAGTTGATACACTCATGCAAGGCAGATCTTGCAAAGGAGTTTGAGATGAATAATTTGGGCCTCCTTCATTATTTCCTTGGATTGGAAATATGGCAACAGGAAGGTGAACTGTTTGTGTCTCAAGGCAAGTATTCCCGGGAGATACTAGAGAAGTTTCACTTTCAAGGCTGCAAGCCTATCGACACTCCTCTTCCAGGAAATTGGAAGAAAGAGGATGCTACATCGGCAGAGGTAGTGGATGCCACTGTTTATCAACAATTGGTGGGTTCGCTCATGTATTTAGTCAATACAAGACTAGACATATGCTATGTAGTGAACCAGCTTTCACAAGTGATGGTTATGAAGCTCTTTTGGAAGTTGGGCAAGCATGTCCTGAGATATCTCAGGGGCACATCTGAGTATGGTTTATGGTACAGACAAACGGATGAGGTGAAGTTGCATGGCTTCACGGATGCAGATTGGACAGGAAGCCCAACAAATAGAAAGAGCACATCAAGAGGGATTTTCAGTATCGGATCTATGGCATTTTCTTGGTACAGCAGAAAACAAATATCTGTGGCACTCAGTTTAGCGGAAGCAGAATACATGGCAGCAAGTTTAGCTGCATGTGAGGCTATCTAGATGAGGAAGATTCTGGTTGGTTTGTTGAGTTCACATTTAGATCCCACGATGATTCATTATGATAATCAAAGTTGCATTCTCGGTTAATCCTATGTTTCATGATAGATATAAACATATTGATATTCGGTATCATCGTATCAGAGATTGTGTGCAGCAGAAGATCATGTTGCTTCATTACATTCCTACGGAGGATCAGGATGTAGATATTCTGATGAAGGCTCTCACCAGGATCAAATTCGAATACCATAGAGTCGGGACCGGGGTGAAGGATAATCCCTATCTTGTTGAGAGGGAGTATTGAGATTCAACAAGATGATGAGCTTAGTGAAAAGAGTCGCCTTCACTAAGTGGGCCCGCAGACTATTTTTGGCGCAAGACTATTTTTAGACTGTCTATTTTTATACATGATGATCATATTTCAAAATTTGCAGGATGATATTTGTGGATGGTTGATCAAGTTGGAAAAATAGATGAAATTCTATTTTTAGAATATTGGGCGAAGTCTATTTATAGATCGTCAATCTAAAAATAGATGCGTGTCGATTATTATTAGCTCTTAGTAATAATCAGACTCTAAATAGCAACTTATTCTCTTGGAACACTTCAGTTCAGTTCCCAGATGTGGCACAGCAGCTGACAGAAGGAATTACACTATTCCTAAGGGTTTACTGGAGCTATTGCATGGAGGACTCAGTTAGAACTCAAGTGGCAGAGTTGTATTCAGTTTAACTCAGTTAGACTTAGTTGAGCTAGTTGTATCTAGTCTAACTGATTGATACACTAGTGAGAGTGGAGTGAATTAATTAGTTAATTAATTCAGAAATAATAACTCATTAATCAACTGAAGAATACATCAATTAACTACAGTGCATGGCAGTTTCAGTGGAGACCAGTGGAGAGATAGGTGAAAGGGAAAGATAGACTATCTGTTGTGACTATAGTGATGCATTGATTGCATCCAAAACTCAGTGGAGATGCCAATGAGGATTGTGTAGTCAGGGATGGAGTAATTTGAATTCATTCAGAGCTATTCTTCAGCATAGATTGCGCAGTGGAGGCAGGCTAGCAGGTGGCATAGATCGGTGCATGGATTTGCAAGATTGGGCCTGATTAGTGTATGGCGATTGTACTGTATTGAGAGCTTGTGATAAGCTTTGTATGTTTGTATGAGATTTTCATATGATCTCCATGTTACATAATATATATTTGGGGTTTTCAGCTTCAGGCTTTCCTGGTTAAAAACTGTGTTATGTGCGATTGATCATTTTTGTTTATGCTTCACATGTGTGTGCAATTAATTTTTCCGCAAAAGATTAACAAGTGGAATAGATTCAGTATCTTGCATAAAGTTAAATAGTGTGAGATCAGGTGGATCTTGGACATATGCATTCTTATTGCATATAATTTCTACATTTCATGAGGTTGCTGCATGAACCGAGAAATCAAACTGGCGAAAAAAGAGAGATCTGGTCTACTGTGATTTAAATATATTAAACTTCCAACAAGCTGGCGATAAATAGTAGCATCAATGAGTGGAGTGGTACACTCAATAGTTAAATTTGCACTAGATTGAAATGGAGTAGGAGCAGGTTTACAATTAATCATATGGAAACAAGCCAATAGATATGTCACATACTTAGGTTGAGAAAGAAAAATACCATCGACCATATGCCAAATATGAAGACCCAAGAAATAGTGCAATGTACTGAGATTTGTCATCTCAAACTAATTCTGAACAGCAATTTCATATCTTTAATTAATACAAGTTGGATGGCAGTGATAATTAGATCATCCACATATAAAACAATAATGAGGACATTATCACCAAAGTTCTTAACATACAGATTTGGATTAGATATACAACACTTAAAACCATTATTCAGGAAATATGCATCAATTTTATCATACCAAGCCCTGGAGGCTTGTTTGAGACCATATAAGGATTTGTGTAATTTTCATGCTAAACTTGAGGATTCAACAGAAATAAAACCAGGAGGTTGTTGCATATAAATTTATTCAGTAAGATCACCATTTAAAAATTCACTTTTAACATCCATTTGATGAATTTCCCACTTAAAATATGCAGCAAGTGATAAAATAGTTCTTATTGTGTTCACTTTAGCAACAGGAGCAAAATTTTCATTATAATCAGTAGCTTCAAGTTGATTAGAGCCTTTGGCAACTAATCTAGCTTTATACTTTTCGATTGCTCCTTCTGCAGTGAACTTAGTTTTATAAACCCATTTACAAGAAACTAAATTATTTCCTAAAGGAAGAGGAAATAATTCTTGTTTCTCAAAAGAGATTCATATTCAACATACATAGCTTGTTCCCAATGAGGATTACCCTTAGCTTGAGCATAAGTAGTAGGATCATATGTGGCCAAAACTTTGGTCATAAGAGCAAAGTTAGATCTAATTTGACGAGTGTCGAAAGGATTTCTAACCTCACTACCTGCAGATTGAAGGGTTTTCCGAGCCCAAACAGGAAGAATATAAGGAACATCAGTGACTTTAGGAGCTTCATGAGTTTCAAGTGGAATACTTGAGGGAGAGGAAGAATCAAGATCAATAAGAGGCACAGAACTGGAAGAAGGAGTAACAGGAATAGGAGTAACTGGTGGTATTGGTAAATTTAGGGTAACATGAGTTTCTACAGACTCATGCGGGAAAGAGACTTCATGAAATTGAACATCCCTTATGATTATTACACTTTTATTAGAAGGATCAAACAACCTGTAAGGCTTGGAATTCTCATCATAACCAATGAAGATATACTTGTGAGATTTTGTAATATTCCCAAATGGGAAAAGCAGGAATATAGTGCAAAACCATGGAAATAGCAGTGTAAACATTAGATCAAAATATGGGGCCAATATGGAGACCTTCCATTCATTATAACAGCAGCAAAATAGTACAAAATAATGGGCCACAAATGATACAACATGCATAAATAAGCCTCCAATGAGTAAACCCTCTCAAATGAGGTGCTGCTACTATATCAAAAATGTCGGAGCAGCTACTACAGCGCTGTTTAAAGAGCACAGCTACAAAAAATGAATACACAAAATATCATGGGCTGATATATGCCTCAAAAGATACAATAAATACAGATCTAGGCACTATATAACCTCCAATGAAGAACCCCACAAGGGTTTTCAGAAATACACCACCATACAAAATGGGAATCAAAGCCCTAGGGATAAATATTCACTACAACAATAGATCTGGAAAGTTGTGGCTGATCTGATATGATAAATAATGCAGCCTCCTCCAATAGATCCTATAGATGAAAGGTTGATCCCTTCACTAGAAAACCTCCTCTCCAAATGGTGTACTTAAACCACCCTTCAACTCCTCCCTCAAAATAACGTAGTCCAAGAAAAAAATTGCATTGTAGGGGAAAATAAATAAGTGGCTTGATGCCAAATGCTGCAAATAAGATCAAGGGCCTTCCTTACTATCCTCACAATGGAAAGGAACCCTTCTCCACTGAGAATAAGCACTGAAGTGACCCAAATATGTTATCCACTGCTACAACCTGCAACACAACTCAACCCTTAACAGGATCTGTGTTGTAGATGAAAGATGAAGCTTGGCCTAAAGCCTGATTGTGGAAGTAAAGTAAAATGCTCTTCCAAGAGGCCTCTCAAGGAAAGAGGTGAGATTACCGATCAGGAACACCCAGTGCTAAACAACACTTTCAATCTTAGCTAAACATCCAAAGAAAGCTATATGTTTAAATAGACCATATATTAAGAAATATAAAATACCAATACATAAGAAAATATTGTTGCCATCCTCTTCCTTATATAAGTTGTGAGCTTCCTAACCCTAAGCCCCATCCAATAATGACACTACTTCCATGCAAAGAGTCTCCATCTAAAACTGTGATGTCTCTCCACAAATGTCCACTCCTCCATGACAGCGTTGTTGATTTGGTCAAAGTTGACCCAATCAAGGTGTTCCAACCCCTTTTCACACCTAAGGGTGCTTAATTAAGCTGCCAAGATGTTCCTCCTTTCACATTGGCATTGGTTTTATTCATATTAAGGAGATTTATGGATCTCCATTATCCTCTTATTCATTAAACAAGAAAGAAAAAGAAAATTTAATATTCCAACTAGCTCATGGCTAATTGGGAATATTACAGATTTGAGTTCTAAATTTTTCTGTTTTTCATTATGAATATGAGCCCAAAATTCACAACCAAACACCTTAAAATTATTAATATCCGGTTTACGTCCATTCCATTTTTCCTTAGGGGTAACATGCTTAACAGCTTTAGTAGAGACTCTATTTAAAATAAAATTAGCACAACAGATGGCTTCAGCCCAAAATTTCTTATACAGTCCTTTAGAATAAAGCATACATCCAGCCATTTCAACTAACATTATGTTTTTCCTTTCAGCAATACCATTTTGTTGAGGTGAGTAAGGAACAATATTTTGATGTTGAATACCATGTTTAGATAAATATGCATCAAATTCTTCCTTAACAAATCCTCCCCCCCACCCCTTTATAAGATCGCAAAGTTTTAATACCCTTACCAGATGCATTTTCAACCATGGATTTAAATTCTTGAAATTTTACAAATGTTTCACTTTTATTTTTCAAAAAATAAACCCAAGGTTTTCTACTAATGTCATCAATAAATTTAAGAAAATAAATTGCATGGGATATTGAAGGAACTTCAAGAGGACCACAGATATCACTATGAATTAATTGCAAAGGTTCTTTAGCACACCAAGCTTTACCTTTGTCAAACATTTCTCTATGATGTTTACCAAGAACACATCCTTCACAAACACCAGTAGTAGAAGAAATATTAGGCAAACCATGAACCATTTTTGTTAGTATTTGCATTTTACCATAATTCAAGTGACCCAATATTTCATGCCATAATTTACTGAGTTCATCAGCATGAGCAACATAGGAATAAAAGGGTCTTCTCTTAGTTGAATTAAAACCTGCAAATTTATATAAACCAGTTGTATGATCAATAGGGCTAGAAGAAACTACTTTGTAATTTTGGTTGATATCTTTAAGAACATATTTATCTGGCCAAGCTTCAAATTTAAAACCTTTATGACCTACACGATAAATAGAAAGTAAGTTGATGGGCATGTTTTGAACGTGAAATAGATCTTCCAATTGACCATTACCAACATTAATATTACCATAACCAATTATGGAAAGTTGTTTACCATCACCAATAGAAACTTTCTGAGATGAGTGCTTATTAGTGTCATAAGATGTAAATAAAGAAGCATTACCAGCCATATGTTTAGAAGCACCAGAATCCATTATCCATTCCACATTAGAAGAAGAATTATTAGATGAAACAATAGATGCACATAAAGCTACTTGAGATTCATTAGAATTTTTCTTGTTTAAAAGTTTCGCTTTAAAACAATTCTTTTCAGGATGGTTGGTTTAACCACAATGCTTACAAGGATTATACACCTTTTTTTTCTTACTAGTTTCATGATGCGCATGAGCAGCATGACCATTATTATTAGTATGATTAGAAGTGTGTGAACAAGAGCCTTTGGCATTATTAAAACTTTTCTTGGGATTTTTATTATGTTCCATAAGAGCTTTATTAGGTGAGACTTGTCCTGAAGAAATCAACCTTTCTTAATCATTTATCAACCCTTTATAGAAATAATCAAAAGTAGGTTTCGTGGTACTTTGAGACAATTCAAGAGCCCTATTCCTAGTTTGGATGAACATGTCAAAACAAGATGGCAATTTTTGTTCTACAAGAATGATAAGAGCAGTGTTTGTCTTCTTGTAATCTTTACCACAATTATTTAACTTTTCATTTAAGGTTTTCAATTCAGCAAGATATAATTCTACTCTATCAAAATTAGTAGTATCTAGCTCATGAATCTTCTTTTCAAGGTAATAATCAGAAACATCATCAGATTTATCAAATAAAGAAGCAAGAATTTCCTATACCTCAACTGGGTTGTCTTTTGCCTGAATACTTACCTAAAGACTATCTGAAATTGTTTAACCAATGAGCCCTCTTGCTTGATCAAAATTTTCTTCCCATTTAATCAAGGCTTTAGCATCTGTAGGTTTCTTATGTTCATCATTAACCAACCTCCATAGATTCTTACTCCTGAGAACATCAATCATTTTCCTTTTCCATGCAAGATAGTTAGAACCAATAAGTTCAGGAATAGAAGCTGCTTCTGAAGTCATAATGATAGAAATTGTGACAAAAAATATAAACCCAAATGCAAGAAATGACAAGAGAAAAAGTGGATAGAAAACTGTAGATTTCTGCAATTCGTTTGTCATCACCAAAAAAAACTGAAAAAAATACCAATTTTAAATAAATGATAAATTTTCTTCTGGGACTCCATTTGAGCTTATTTGTTTTTTGAAATTGGGTAACTCGATGAGAGAAACACAAATATTTACTCTTTTCTGGGAAATTCTTGACAAAAGGTAACAAATCTGACAAAAACGTTAGGTGGAAAAAAAAACACTCAATAATGCTCCAAATTCTTATTATAAGCAGTTTTTGGAAATGGCGCAACCACTCTGCGTCCACCCATGTGGCCGAAATTCTGATTTGAACCCTCATTCCACCAATTGTCTGCCCTGTTAAAAAAAAAAAACAAAAAACAAAAAAACAAAAAAAAAACAAAAAAAACTACTGTAACTGAATATTACAACCGGAAGATAGATATCCTTGAGGAGGATTCAAAAAACATATATATCTTACATAAAAACAATAAAGAACCCATTGAAAATCCAAAAAATAGATAAATCTTATAGAAAAACAATCAAGAGCCCCTTGAAAAAAAATCTGCAAAAAAAAACTACACAACAAAGTTAGGGTTATGAGAAAAAAATCTCAAATATGTAGAACCATGCCAAGATCTGAAGAAAATCCTAATGGCTACCAGATAGAAATCAAATCTACAAACAAATGAGTGCCAAAATAATAAAAAATTAAGATACATGTTGATGGTTAAATTCAAAGAAGATCATGTTAGATCATAGTAACCATGGCTTTGATACCATGTGAGAATATTAAATCTACTAAACTAGTTATATATCTAAGAAATCAACAACATATCACCATATAAATAAGAACATAAAGAGAAAAAGGAAAAATAATACAACAGATATACGTGGTTCACCCAATTGGGCTATGTCCACAGGAAGGTTGTCTTCTATTATCTCTAGAAATCTCCTGCAATCTTACAAAGAGAGCAACTACAAATAACCCGATACAAATTATAGTATGAGCACAAGATGAGATGTGATATATTTCAAAAAGGCTCCCTTGACCCTATTATATACCTAGAGATGTGTAGGAATTACTCTCACATATTAAATGTGGGATAATATAATTATCCAAAATAACACATCTTTATATAATAAATGGGTACAAGAGTATACTATGCCATAATGAATATGGGATATAATTTGTTACTCATTTACATAAGATTGTATTCAAATTCCGACATGATACAAAGGCATTATTACCTTCCAAGGAATATAATAAATTCCAACAATAGGGAGTTGAATAATATCATAGTAACTCTTTCTCACATGTTTACCCCGTTTTTTCGGTTACTTGGGTAGATGTGAGAGGAGGGTGTTACATGATCTAGGAGCCGAAATTGGGAACATTTTTGTATCATTGGAAATGTCCCATGTAGATGAGTGCAACGATGACATCCAAATTGAGTTTTGGAGAAACCTATGAAAAGGTCAAAAAAAAAAAATTCTAGTTAAACCATTCCTCTAATTGCACTAGGGAGATTGGGTTATCAAGGGGAACACATATCTAAGGTTAAGGGGGTTTGTTGACAATTGATGTCAAAGGGGGACATAAATCAGAAAATTATATCAAAGCAATAGAGTTAAGGGGAGCAACGATCATAGGGGGAGTATGTGTTGCCGTCAATAACAAAGGAGGATATTGTTGAATGGTTTTTTAATTGAAGTTAACATTTGTTCTTATACTCTCTTAATATTTGTCTAGTTTGCATTAATTGGAAGCCACAAATAACAAGAAGCTCAGAATAAGGAAGAGAAGTCCTAGTTTCCCCAACTTTGATGAAGAATTTGAATGAAGATATTAAAGTCTTTTCTCGCAAGATCGTCCTTATTTTATATCTCTCATCATGTTGATTCCAATGATAGGTGGTAAATCTCCCAATTCCACATAATTGAGGAGATGTGGCTTTGTAAAGTTGAAACCCCATTTTTTGTTCAAATTCCTCAAAAAGGAGATGATGTGGTTGCATATAACTGGATATAATATGGTTCAAGTCATAACGATAAGGAGAAATCTTCATTGAAAGGTTAAAATTAATTTTTGAGGTCAACAAGAAAATTTTATTAATGTTTTCAAACTTAAAATATTCCAAAACTTGGAGGGAATATTTGACTCCAACATTTAAAATTTAAATTAAAGTTTTCCCTCCTAAATGGTTAAGTCGACCTCCTAAGAAATATCATCCATATATATATGATTGATCTCTCATTCAATGCAAGAAAATCTCGCTCTATATGTTGATCTTGACTTTGTGGACTGGGTTGTCTTGAACAACTTGAAGAGGGTCAAAGTATTACAAAATTTATGTGGCTTTTCAAGGTTGTTTTGGGAGGATAATTATGGAGCAATAAATTTCCTTGTTGGGACTTAAGGGATTCATTTATTTTCTTAAAGGTTTATATTTGGAGATTCCTAACATTATCTTTTGCTCATTCATACCTCCTCTAGTGTGAATTTTTTGGAGCCTGAGTCCGCTCTAATTTGCTACAGAAGAAGGTTAGTTTACCTTATTTACAAGGGAATCTTTGTCCCTCCCTGTGGTATGGTATTGTAATCAACCTTGAGCTCATGATACAAATTATATTAAGGCCTAAAGAAGGATATTTTGAGTGCCCTAACAAGAGATATGAGGTTTGAAGCGTTGAGGTTAAATGTGATTCATTAAAGTCTTAAAGATGGATGTGTACAGAACATTATCGAAGGTCACTCTTCCAACACAATTAGACAACCCTTTTCATCCCCATTTTATTGGCACATTAGCAAAATACCTAATTGGTTGATATGAGATGTGATAAGTGCAAACTCATCTAAAATTGTTGAAGAAAGTTTTTCACCCTCTTGTCTCTACTCTAAGCCTTAAAAAGTAATTTTTGATGTGTACAGTGGAAGGGGAGTCAATGATCCATTAAATCATTTACTTGTGGCATGATTCCAAGAACCTGTATAGCATAACCTGATAAAAATTGAATGAGCCTTGAAGGGTTCTAAAGTGATATAAGAGTTCATTAACTTGCACAATGTTGAGCCTGGACCAAGAGCCAACATTAGCACCAAGACTTGAAGGGTTCGCTAATTCTGTGGGTTGTGAAATTAATTTTCATAATAGACCTTTTGTGCAAGAAATCCAAGGTTACCTTGCAAAATTTTAAGTTGGTTTAAGTCATATCATTGTTAACTATTGGAATGTTTTCATCCCTCTCTTGAATCATGATAGTAATACCTACTAATTGACAATGCATTTCAACAATAGACTTAGGGTTTCTCTGTAATATCTAAGTTCAATACACCCATGTCCATATCTCTCATCCACAATAGATTCCCTTGACCTTCCATTATCATTGATTTCAAAGGCATACCTCTATCCTAGTCAATTTTCTCATCACAATATTTTCTTAGACATGAAAGTTGTTTCAGATGGTGTATCTTGAAGCAGTATATAACCACTAATTCTGAAGCTTGTCAATAGATGAATATTTATGAGACTCCAAGTAGATGGCATCATCTACATGCATAATAATGACAACGATCTTTCATCTTTAGGGAAAATTCATTAGAAGTATGCAATAGTAAAAATTAAGGTATGATGTGTTTCATGAAAACAAAAATTTGATTGGTTTGACGTTGGGCATTATTGTGCATTGTTGGGAATTTTCCTCTTGATTGTGGAAAAATTGTGGTTTACGTGTTGTTTTGCACTATAAACACTTATAAAGTTCGAATTTTAGACAAGATACCTCAATATAATTGTAGAATGAATTTGATGACAAGAATTATGGATTGTTGAAGTGTCTCAAACTATTTAAGACCAAATCGTAGGGCATGTATCCAAACAATGATCATTTGAAGCAGAAGAAATTTTATGTTTTGTCATCATACTAATTAGTAACCTACAACAAACCTTCCATATCTATATTATGTTTTAAGATAGGGTAATATGTGTTGAATTAATACTGTGACAATGTTGACTAATAAGATCAGTAGAAAACGTGAGAGATAGGGTAGAAACAATATCAACTTCATCAACACAAACAATGGAAAACAGTGAAGCATAATAATAGAAATAACAATACAATAGCTAGGGTTTTTTTACTGGAAGTTCTAGAGTGAGAAGTGCTAGGGTTTTATATGATATTGTTTCCTAATTGAGCATAATTTGTGTTGAATATGTGCAACCGGGCATTGATGCATGTTTGATGAGTTATAATTTGAAAACTTTATAAGTAGAGAATACTATTGACAAGAGAAGAGAGAAGATCATTGGGTTTTTAAGATTGTATAGCTAGGGTTTTCTTTGATGTACAAATTAATAAATAAATAAATTGATTGACCAATGATTGTCTTGTAGGTTGATTTGTATTTATTTTGAGCACAAGTGGATCTAGTCTGAAAAAATTCAAATGTGGCCCATCGTAGTGAGATAAAATTTGGAGCATTCAGGGTAAGTGGTAGCTTTTTGAGTAGTGTGTCATGGTGGTGCAAGGAAGGAGAGTTGAGTTTCCTTCAATTTGAAGCTTGAGAACAATATAGGGTGATAGGGTGGTGCTAGGTAATGTTGGAAGCTACACATGGCATTGTAGCTTCGTTCCAATAGGAGTAGGTAAAGTTAGGGTGTTGGAGTTTCCTTCTAGTTGGAGCTGGTAAACTAGGGCATTGGAGTTTCCTTCAAGTCATATCCTCTAAACCAAGGGGTTTGATACTCCTTCAGTTGATGTTGACAATTTTGGAATTTGGAGCTTCCTATTGATATAAATTATTGAAAACAAATATTAAGAAGTGTTCGGCGGTTTTTTTCTAGGAAGGGTTTCCAACTAAAATCTCAAGTGTATTATATTTATTTTTGTGCATTTTTTAATGGTTTCAATGACTATTTATGTTTATCTAATGCTAATGATAATTTATTCTCTATGACGCCAAAATTAAATAATTGAAGAGAATTATTGATTCACCCCCCTCTCACTATTTCCAACAATTGGTATCAAATCGAGTTCCTTTAGTTACAACTTAGCAACTAGAAGGCATCTATCATAGTGTAGAGATGGGAAATTCAAAGAAGAAAGTTGCCAAGCATTAAAAAGAATCAAAGGAAGTCTCCAATGTTGCAGATAATGAGGTAAATCAAATCGGTCCACGAACCCCAAAATTTGATGAATCCAAATATGAAATATGGGAATTTAGAATGAAAGTCCATTTGCAAGCTCAAGGATATGATGTATGGAAATATATTGTTTTTGGAGACACATCTACCAATGAATTTAGAAAGTACATTACAAAATCCAGGAATGTCATTTTCAATGCTTTACTAGACCTTGTAAAAGTCAAATTTGATTAGTTCTCATCAGCCAAAAGTCTTAAGAAGAAGCTCCATGATCTCTACTCAAATAAATAAATATATATATATATGAAAATAATGATAATGATTGTGATTTGGATGAAGTAGATGAGGAATAAAAAGGAATAGTATATTTGGAATCAAAATCGATAAGTGCCTTATGTGATCTTAACAAAGAAATAAAGAGAAATCAGGTACTCGAAGAAAATGTTTCCCTTCTAAGTCTTTAAGTGCATGAAGTTGAATAGAAAGATAAAAACTTGACAATTTAGTTAGAGAACTCTACCAAAAGAAAAAGGAAATTGATGCAAATGTTATAGAAATGAATAGGTTTAAGGAGAAAATGCATGATACTAAAAGGATGGATAATGGCATTAATGAAAAGGAACATGCAATTACCACTTAGAGATAAAGGCAAAAGAAGTAGGAAGAAGAGAGGAGATCATGACTATTCATATCAAAGGAAAATATTAGGACTTAGATAAACTTGAAGCAAATTTTTCTCATCAGGTGAGAGAAATAGCAAAACAAAACATCTATCTAAAGACCCAAATTGAATAATCCAAAAGAATTGAAGAAGAAAAAAAGTAACAAATTCTGAAGAAAGAATAATATTGCATGAAATAAGAAGAATAAATCACATTGTTAATGGCTGAAGTTGAAAAATTGAATAAAAAGTTGAATAACACACATACTTTGGATGATATTCTCAGTTTCCAAAGGTCTCCATGCATCAAAACGAGTACTGGTTATATAGGTGAACCTTAATCCAACTAAGAAACAAGCTCCAAGCCTCTGCACAGTAAGATTGACAAGAATCCTTAAAACAAGATCCCTCAAAGGTCAAGTGAAGGAAAAAATAAGATTGAAGGATATTCAAGAAGTAATGTTGAAGTAATCAAGGACAAGGATCAACAAAATTTTGTACCTCCTCCAAGAAAGAATGTCTGCAAAAGATCATGAATGTTGGAACAGGGTCCCCTAAAAGGTGTGAATTTTGTACAATTTTGTATATTTTCTGTCTTAATTAGTCTAACGTAGGGGTTTTTGGGTGGGTAAAAGCCCTAAATTCATTGTGATGGGTCAAGGGTAGACCAAGAGTAGGCTAAGTCGATATAAATAGATGAACATTTTGAGTCTTAAGGGAGGACAGAATTAAATCTGATGCTAAGTGTGAATTGTTAGATCTATTGTTGGGTCGTTAGGGTAAGGACTCCTGCAGGATGTGTGCGCGGAGATCCTCAGTCCTGCTATGTGCGGACACTGTTGGTTGTGTGTGCATGCTGTGTTAGATTGTATTGGGTTTTGGATGCTAATATATGCGGATATGGTTAAAGTATTTCTGTGTCATCTGATCTTATGTATTGATGTTGATGTGAATTATTGGGATTTGTTACGAATATTTTTGGTTATCTATTTATGCTGTGAATCTGTCTGTGTTATGATAAAATTGTAATCTGTTGATGATGTGTTATGATAATGTTTGCTGATAACTGCTGATACACACGTGGATGTGGATTTATTAACTAGATCTGTGCATGATAATAGCTCTGTATATTGTGATTATATTGTTAACAACCCTACGAATAGATATGTCTGGTGCAAGCCTGATAGGTTGCGAATGTGGATCTGCTTGACCTACCTACTCTCTCTCAGGGTGCGGAAACCTAGTTCCATCACCCTCCCATACCGCTTCGGGTGAGAATTTTGCCTGCGCAAGTAGGTCACTGCCAAAAGGGCTAGTAGAATAGGGGTTTGTTCGCAAACCTTAACCTCCGAACCTAGGTCAAGACCCCTCGAGCCAAAAAATGGTTCTGTTGTCGGGACCGGGAGCATTTTGAGAGAGGGATCGAGTAATGCCAAGGGAACATTGGAGACCTGAGAAGAAAGAAATTGAAGAGTGGTTCAAAAAATAGGTTCAAGAATTTGGGGTAAAAGAGAATCGCAGTGCAAAGTTGATGTCAGAGAAGTGGAAGAATAAGTACATTTTAACAAAGGTCTACGAAATTTTCTTTGTGACATTTGCGACCGAGGTCCAGGAGTGACTCACAAGGCTCGTAGATTTACAGAAGTGTTGGAAGGATGAACGGGTCATGCAGTCAACGCCAGAGTTGATCCAGCAGTTAGAAAAGGCTGATAACACCATCACTCGTACAGGAGATCACTAGGTAGATAGTGTGTTGGGAGGGTTTGTGACAGAGTTTGCGATCGATCAGTTCGTATCCTATTCTGAAATAGAGCGGAGGTTCTTCAAGGGTTTCTAGGGTAAGTTTCTGAAAACCTTGCCATTACTGATTAAGATATTATTGTTTGAAAAGAGCATTTTGTGCAACCATACAGAGTGAATGAGCTCCAATCAGAGTGAGGGTACAACATGGAGTGGTAAATACTACAGAACTAATCAAGAAGGAGATAGATCATTCTACATTCTAGTAAGGGATTCAGCTGTGCATAGCCCTCCAACTACACCACCATCAAATTAGCATAGGGGTAAGAACTCACCCGTACCTCCACCACCAAAAGACGAGATGGCCTCACACATGAAGCTACCTACCTTTAAGGGTGCAAGGGATGAAGATATGGATCAGTTCTGGTTTTTCGTGGAGTCAATATGGACTGCGCAGAATGTGGCCAACGATGTTGTGAAAAGGGAACAGTTGTCCCTTTCCTTTGAAGGAAGAGCCCTGGACTGGTATATGGGATACGTATCTCAGCATGCAAATGTGACCATTCAAGAGGTTAAGAATGCCCTAAAACAGCAGTTCTGGAAGCCTAAATCCTACTCTCAGATAGTGAATTATATAAAATATTTCAAGCATGGACCCTCTGAGTCTATATGGGAAGTTGACCAACGGCTGAAGAAGGTAATCAGAGAAGGGGAATTTCTATATGATGACAGACAGAACAAGGAATGGTTTATTGCTATGTTTGCCTCACCTGCGCGTACCTATGTGTCAGCAAGCCATTGAATCATAGCAGAAAGCCTTGGAGATTTCTATGAAGTTGGAAGTTGCGCCGAGAGATGATACCTAGTTGGGAGTACAACCAATCCAAGAGCAGCTGGGGGAAATGCACATGGAGATCTAGAACCTATGAAAGGACCAAGGGAAGGAAGCTAGTCCAGACATATGGTGCATACGATGTAGGGTATCTGGTGTCAAGTCAGAAAAAGGTATATTTTGAACACCTAATTAGCCCACATTGATCATCAATCCGGGAGTGTCCTTTTATTCCAAGAGTGTACTCTGTATGAGGCTTGCAATTGTCTAAGAGCAATGCTGTGAAGATGTAGTATATGATAATGAAATCAAACGTAACTAATGCTTGAAAAGATACCTAATTACAGTGACATGAATGAAAAGATTAAACTACTCCAATCTTTGCAGAACATCGATCAGGGATGTAGTAGCAGTAACTATTTCCCTTAGAAATCGATGCAAGATGACCAATCTGGGGACTGGGAAGCTAAAACCTCTATCCTCTACAGTTGGAGATCTTAAAGAAATCAAACCGAAAGCAGATTTGATGAAAGCAACTTAAACAAAACGCAATTTGAAAAGGAACATCAATGTGTGACTACAACTATTCTGTCTACCAGTCGAAGATTATAAATAAGCGATGAACAGAAATGGAACAGCCACGCGAATTGAATAGCAATTACAATTCTAACATATTCAAAGCACTATTGACAGCTTCTCACCACGCAACCATCAATTACAACAGATTATAAAATAAAGGAACATCAATTCAAATCAAATACGAGTCAGTAAAGCTTTTATGGTAACAGTGAAATAATAGAACAACGAATTATGTTTATTGTAAAGAAACGAAACAACGATGACTCTGTATTTGATCTGATCAACAATAAACCAATTCAAACATTAAACACACTCCACACGACAATAAACAAAGATTAGAATACAGAGAGCGAAGTAATTCCACCAGAGTCGGGCCCTTAGTGCCAGTGAAATATCGCTGGGCTAATTCAGAATTGCAGAAGATAAATAAAACACGTGCTTTGTATTAAACCAACATAAAGTCTTACAGAGAGGTTTTCTCTCAAACAGAGAGTTAATATAACAGAGAAAATGTAAAGTCTTTCGACCGATTCTCAATAACAATAACAATATGTCCCCCTGTCACTAAAGGACGTGGTCTTATGTATCAACTCTTCGACGGACCAATCAAAGAACAAGATAAGTTTGAACAACGATCCCTTAGGATCGAAAGATCCTAAGGGATTCGCTCCTCTGTGTTTAGTCATCGTTCTGTTTGTGCTGACTGAGGCCGAGTTGTTCCCTGCCTTTTCTGGGATATTCGTTCAGATCTCCTTGCCTTTGGCTGGATATGATTCAATGCTAATGGAGCAGCAGCTAGATTGTTCTCAACCACGCCTCTAGTACAGCTGTTCACCTCTCCGAATTCCTGTTTGTCAACCAAAAAGTAGTTTTTAGTAATATTTTCATAGTAATCATAAACCTTTCCAATTCTATTGTAATTCCTATGATATATTACCTTTTCAAGGAAAACATGAGTATATTTATGATAAAGAATGAGTAAATATACGATAATTTCATACCTCTTTCACTGCCCAACATACCCCCCTGCTTAATCATTTTCATGCCCTCGTGAAAAATATAGTTCACATGGAGAGCAGTCAAAGAATAAGACGAATAAGTTTTGTCATCCACAGGCCTAAAACCATGGTGTGCAGCTAATTCCTCAAAAGTATGTTTTTTTGTCCTTCAGGAAGTTCATAAATAGCTTTGTAATCCGAAGCATGGTACCATACAATAGGGCTGTGAAATCTACATCCTAACAAATATGGTCCTTCTCTTAAGACAAGATGGCTATAGGCAATGAGACGGTCTGCAGCTAGCCCAAAGTTTCTATAATTAAATGGTTCCCTATTTTGCACATTCTGTTTCAAGGTTCTCCACCGGAATTTGGCTGCTATGTAGGCTTGGTTTCTAATGGATGAAAAATAATCTGTTCCATTCAAAATGACTGATTTATGGACAGGCACCAGAATTTGGGTAACACCTTCCCTTGTCATCAAGCGTTTCTGTCTAGCCCAAAATTGAAGTGGGTTCTGAGGTTCACTTCTGACCCATAGATCTAATCCATTTTCCTGTCTTTGAAAGGCATTATAAGATTTAAGCCATTTTAATTGGTTTACAGCAAAGGAAATGAATGCCTGAAACTGAACATCTCCAATAAAAGGGCTAGGGTTTGATTCACAGTCATTTTCAATTATTATATTATGCAAATAAAACTCACATAACAAGCGTTGTGCCTTGATCCCATAAAGTTTGCAGCATGATATCAAATCATCTATTGTTTTTAGCACTATGGATTTCCCTGCCCTAACTGCCTTGATCTTTAATTGTAAATATCTTTCTATTAAAAACAGAGCATAGTTTTTGGCGGGGCATCTACAGGCTAAGACATCAGTGTACAAGGAGCAGTGAGTGTCCATTCGAGTGTAGGCTAATTTTAGTTGGTTCATTACCTTATCAGCCTTTACCTCTGCTTTCCATCGTTTTTCATGAGCTTCAACTTCTGCTTCATGAATAATTCTCATTTGCTGCTGCAACTCCTGATATCTTATTCTTGGAATAGTATCTTCCTCCAATTTCTGCCTTTCCATTTGGGCCTGTGTCAATTCTTCCTGAAGTCTGAGCAATGTTGGCTCACTGAAAGTATGCTGACTACTAGATTGCATATTTTCACTCAAAACTGGTTCTGTTGGAACAGCTGTTTGTTGCTCCGCATCCTCAAAATTAGGCTTAGGTATGGTTTCTTCTGTAACTTGAGGGTTCCTATCAGTGGTCACTCTTCTCTTTTTCGAGCTTCTTTTGATCGCAATGCTTCTTTTCTTAGGGGCTCGCTTAGGCATGTATTTCATTCTCAGAACCCTAATGGTCTGCCTGAGCTGTTCAACTAATTTATGAAGCTTTATTCGCTCTCTTCGAAGCTTCTCAATCTCAGTTGTTTTCTTCTTTTTTCTTAATGGAACAGTTCTTCCTCTATCTGAAATCATTTGTTCAATAGAATTTTGGCCCATATCAGCCATGCCTTCAGTAAAATTTTCTTCTTGCTCTTCTCCTCGGGGCTCCTCTTCTACATTTATGTGCCCTTGGCTCAATTCTCCTGGAATCATATTCTCAGTTAACTCTGAAGTCCCCTGGGGGCTTCTAGCTTCAGCATTTTCGTTCTCCTGCTCACATCCCTTAGGAGAAGCAACCCTAGCTTCGCTAAGGTTTGCTGTTTGATTCAATTTTTCTCCAGCTGTTTCTTTTTCAATAGCAGAGTATTCTGGTAGTTGATTAATATCTATATTGAGGTCCAAGGGACTATGCGGCCATGCATAGTCACTCATATTGGCCAAAATCTAGGCCAATTGATCTTCCTATAAAGGGCTTATGATAACATTCTCGGGCAGCTCTGTTTCATCCTTACTGTTGCTATGATTGTCCTCATCCTCTGCATCAGTGTGATAACTTCCTTCCTCTTCATCTGAATACTGAATTTCTCCCTCAACTTCTGCTTCTCCAGAATTTCCTTCAATTCCTTCTTCCTCATTATCTCCTTCCTCTGCACTGGGTTGTTTTTCACTACTGGATTGGCAGCTTATTTCTTCTTCGTCCGAGTAGCGAATTTCTCCTTCCAATTTTTCTTCCTCATCAGTCTGAGGGCTTACTTCCTCTAATTTCTCTTCTTATTCAGTGCAAGGGCTTACTCCCTCCAATTTTGGAGGTTGTTCCTCCTCTGAGTTGTGCAATTCCAGGGGCTGGCTGATGCCCAGAAGTTCTTCCACCATCCTTCTAGTTCGTTTCAACCGACGGGGCTGACTATGAGTAGAAGGCTCAGCAATTGAGCCGACCATCCTCTTCTGATTTGGAGCGGGTAGAGCTAACCCTCCATCGATGGAAAATATTAATTCTTCCCAACTGGTCTGTTGTTGGGCGAGGCTATGACTCACTATTAAATGAATTAAACAATGGTGGTTGACCACCATATCTTCATGTTGGGCTTTCCTTATACCACGAGCAGTATCATGCAACAAAGAATTTAAAAATGCAGTCAAATTAATAGTGCATTTCTGTTTTAGTACAGCTAGCAGCTTAAGGTGGCGAGGTGTTACCACATCCTTTCTTCCGTCGCACGTTATGTAAGCCTGCACGATTTTGGCTAATTATGTCCATGGCTCTCCTAATGACGTTGGTTGGACTCCTTTACCTTTGATGACTAACGTCTGATCGTCATCTTGAAAAGTTTTTATGGCTCCACGAATTCTAATCTTCTTCTGAGTCCAAACAGTCCCTTGCGCGGGAATGCCAGACACTTCTGCAATTATCTCATCGGATACCACGATCTTCCTTCCTCTGACCATGGAGGATCCTTCGTGCAGGTTCAATAAAAATTCGGTGGCCACAGCTTCATGGGGTTGCTGCATTCTCAAGAAATATGTAATCCACCCCAATCTTTCTAAGATTGTTCGTGCAGCATTAGAGACGATCAATACTTGCGGTTCACTGCGAATTGGCCATCCTCCCATTTCTGCGTTCTGTTAATTCTCTCAACACACAGTAATCACAATGGAACAGCACAACACAGTTCATTGAAAATTTGTTATTTTCTAAAATACAGGGGTTTGGTTCAAGGAAATCTTGGAGTTTGATTTGCATGTAGACATCCGCGCCCCCCGAATGAATGAAATATCGTCCTCGACCGTCAATTGAGAATAACATGTGTGGCAGAACAACAGTACAGCAGTAAAAAGCGGCCGTAGTTATGATACGTTCAATCAAATTGCAGCAAATACTGAAATCAATGCATGTAATAAATCGTTAATAAATAGAAAATCGTTTTGTAATGATTGAAATACAAGGAGAAGGGACAGCATATGATAACCATAAATATAATTGTGTTATTTACCGCTTTGGATTAATATGATCGACTTATAATGATTTTCATGTATAACAGTTTCCAAGATAAAGGTAAAGGATTTATATTTTCATTTGACATTTAAATAAAGATATAAGAAAAAGGGTTAAATATAACTATTGATGTATATAAGTGTGACTCCAATACCATCAGCATAGCTCTACTACCGACAGGTGTCCATAACCTTGACAGAGTTACTTTCTTACCCACGGAACCATTGTCCTTTATGTATGCTGAGGAAGTGCTTTTTATTGAATATCATGACGGAGGCCATTGTGCTGGCTTGGTGACCAGATAAACCACAATGCTGTTCACCAGGAAGAAGTGAAAGGTGGGCAGGCTGTCTCGTGATGAGACCTCCTGTTCCAAGGACTTCTTGATTTTTTCAATTGTCTGTTGGACCATTTCCCTGGTTTGGTGGCCATAATGGGAATGCCACTTCACTACCTTCCCTATGATCACGGTAGGCTGGCTCTTGATGTGACCCCCTATCCTCCATCTGCAAAATCATTCTTAATGAAATATATATTTTTTTGTTTTTTCTTTTACAGATAGCACTTTTCCTTAGTCACCCATAAGGGATGGCTCATCACTCCTTAAGAGTATGGATGGTGGAAGAAGTCTGAACATTTCAATAGAAAAGAGTATGCCCTTATTCTTATTCCATAGATAAACATCAAAGAAAATTATAGCATGTGGAAAAGAACCAATCATGATAAAAATAGTCGATCATATTAATTCTATGGTAATAAAATAGCAAATTTATGTTACTGATCATGCCCCTTTTTTATTTTTTTCTTATCATTACTAGACAATTTTCTTGAAAAGATGACGATTTCGTTTGATTTGTTGATTATAGTAAGCTTTAATTTGTATGATTGTATATAAATGATATATTTGTCTTCAGAAAAAGTAATCAAAAATCCAACATGCTGGCTTAAAACAAAAAAAACAATCCACACAAAAAGTGTTGTTCCTTTTAAAAGGAACAGCAAAAACAATCTGCGAAACTGATGTTCCTTTCGAAAGGAACAGCAAGAAAATACTCTGCGAAAGTGTTGTTCCTTTGGAAAGGAACAGAAAAAACAATCTATGGAAGTGTTGTTCCTTTGGAAAGGAACAACAATAAAATACTCTGCGAACGTGTTGTTCCTTTGGAAAGGAACAGTAAAAACAATCTGCGGAAGTGTTGTTCCTTTGGAAAGGAACAGCAAGAAAATACTCTGCGAAGGTGATGTTCCTTTGGAAAGGAACAGCAAAAACAATCTTCAGAAGTGTTGTTCCTTTGGAAAGGAACAGCAAGGGCGTTTCTGCGAAACTGTTGTTCCTTTCAAAAGGAACAGCAGAGTGTTCTTCCTTTAGAAAGGAACAGCAAAACAAACGAAATAAACAGAAAATTTTTCAAAGAAATCAGATTTCACGAAACAAACGATGAAGAAGTAAAGAAGTAATATGAACCGAAATCCTGAAAACAAATTCGATAAGACAACAAGCGAAAAACGAAAAAATGCTTTATGTACAAAAACTTAAAAAAGAAGTGATTTATCAAACTGGTGCCGAGGAGGATTTCTCCCCTTCAGCAAGAATCTCCATTGTAGAATCTCCCTGAAACTGTTGGTAAAATGATTCCCGGGTGAGCGGTTTATGATACAATCATACTCAATGAGCGTTTACCTTAAAGGAATGTCCAGATCCATCAATGGTAACTAATTTAACAGTGCCATTATCATGCACCTTCTGTATTTCATAGGGTCTGAGCCATCGTGTCTGGAGTTTTCCTAGGAAATCCTGGAACCTAGAATCATATAGGAGTGCACAGTCTCCTTCGTGGAAGATCTTTCCTTTGATATGGGCGTCATGCCATTTGGGTCTCTGTTGCTGAATTAATGCTGTGTGCTGAAGAGCAGAGAGCTTGATTTCATCTAGCTCATTAATTTGCTGCAGTCTTTTAGCCTGGGCTTCATTCAAATCCAGACCCACCTTTTGAGCTGTTCTTAATGTTTGAACCTCGAATTCTATAGGAAAGATGGGTTCCTTTCTGAATACCAATTGGTATGGTGAATATCCTATGGCAGGTCTCCACGTTGTTCGATATGCCCACAATGCTTTTGGAAATCTATAGGCCCAATCCCATCTATGAGAGGCAACCGTTTTTTTTAATATAGATTCGATTACTTTATTCGTGCTCTCTAATTGGCCATTGGCCTATGAGTGATATGGAGTTGTAATCTTGTGCTGAACGTGGTAGTTTTGAAATGTTTCAGCTAATTTGTTACCTACAAACTGTGGTCCTCCATCTATGATTATATCCCTTGGGAGGTCGTAGCACACAAATATTTGGAAAAGAAATTGTATTATAGAGTCTTCTGTAGCTTTTGAAAGAGCTTCTGCCTCAACCCATTTGGTGAAATATTCAGTTGCAACTAGGATGTACGTTTTTTGGTTTGATGGGGGGTTAATAGGACCAACGAAATCGAGGGCCCAACGTTCAAATGGCTCAATCACTAGTTGGGGATTCAAATGCATTTCATCAGACTGCCCAGGTCGACCTGCCCTTTGGCAGCTATCACAGGCCTGCACGAATTTTTTAGCATCTTTAAAGATAGTAGGCCAATAGTATCCTGTCCGTAAAACTTTGTGGGAAATTCTACGATCTGCAAAATGTCCGCCACACTATCCATCATGGCATGCTTTCAAGATGTCAAATACCTCATCCTCCCTAACGCGTCTCCTTATTTGCATATCTGCACTTGTATGAAATAGGTAGCCTCCAATCCAGGAGAAGTGAGTACTGCGATGTATTATTTTCTTACGTTCATTAAGAGACAGATGTTTAGGTAATTTACCTATCGCCAAATAGTTCTCTATATTAGCATACCACGTTGTTCTGATAGTAACAGCGAAGAGATGTTCATCTGGAAAACGATCTTCAACTGTTTATATATCTGTTGGTTTCGGCATTCTTGACAGAAAGTCAGCTACAGGGTTCTCTTTCCCAGGTCGATCTCTGATTGTGATGTCGAATTCCTACAGTAAAATTAACCATCTTGTCACTCTTCTGTTTGTAACAGGTTTATTTGCTAAGAATTTAATGGAAAATTGATCAGTATATAGTACTACAGTATACCCAGTTATGTAATGCCTAAATTTGTTTATAGCATGAACTATAGCTAGAAATTCTTTCTCAGTCATAGTATAATTTAATTCAGCAGGGGATAGATTTTTGCTAATATAGTAAATTGCATATGGCTTCTTGTCTTCCTCCTGCCCAAGAACTGCTCCAATTGCTATGTCTGAGGCATCAGATGAGATTTGGAATGGAAAATTCCAATTTGGGCCCCTCAGCACTGGGGCTGTTGAAACAAGCTTCTTCAGATCATTAAAGGCATTGTCGCATTTATCTGTCCAAGTGAAATCAACATTTCCAGTCAGTGCATATAAAGGTGCAGCTATTCGAGAATAATTTTCTATAAATCTTCTATAGTAACCAGAAAATCCAAGAAAGCTACGTACCTCTGTTTTTGTAGTAGGTGTAGGAATTAACAAAAGTATTTGGATTTTAGCCAGGTCTACTTGAATTCCAACTGCTGAAATATAATGCCCTAAGATAACTCCTTCGGTCATCATCATAAGACACTTTTCGTTGCTTAAGAAAATCCTAGTGTCGATACATCTTTGCAATACCTTTTCTAGGTTGTCCAATGCAGGCTCAAAGTCATCCCCATAGGGTGTAAAATCATCCATATATACTTCGAGGCCTTCCTTTATTAAGTCTGAAAAATGCTGAGAATTTCCCTTTGAAACGTAGCAGGGGCATTGCATAGGCCAAAAGGTAAGATTCGGTAGGCAAATGTCCCCCATGGACAGGTAAAAGCAGTTTTGTCCTGATCTTCAGGAGCAATCTGGATTTGATTGTACCCACTGAAGCCATCGAGGAAGGAAAAGAATTTCTTTCCTACCAATGTGTCTAATACCTGATCAATGAAAGGAAGGGGAAAGTGGTCTTTTTGTGTTGCTTTATTAAGTTCACGGTAATCTACACATATCCTCCACTTCCCATTCTTTTTTGGTACTACCACTAGTGGAGAGACCCACTTGCTATCAGATATTGGGTAGATGAAATTAACATCCAATAGTTTTTGTAATTCATCTTTGACAATGTCTTTAAGGTGAGGATTTAATATCCTTTGAGGTTGGTGAATGGATCTTGCATCTTTTTCGATGTAAATTTGGTGAGTACACAATTGAGGATCAATTCCTTTCATGTCGGGGTAATCCCATGCAAAGGCTGATTTGTATTTTCGTAATAATTGGACCAATTTCTCTTCTTGTTCAGCAGTGATATTTTTATTAATATTTAAATTTTTTCCCGACTCAATTTCTACAACCTTTCTATTGCTCAGAGAAGTAGTAGGTATTGTTTGATCAGGAATGTCTTTGAAAGGATCTTCTTCTTCTTTATTATCAAATGCTGCTTTGATCATGTGACATTGCAAATGAGATCTAGTCTGTGGCTTATTAATAAAATTATTAATGATATCATCCTCTATTTGATCTTTAAAATCAAGAGAATTTTCTATGGTTAGAGGTGATCTCATATTCTCCATAAGGTATGATGCAGGTGGTTTTCTTGTTATGATTATTGATAGACTTGGCTGGGCTGGGGGATATAGGGCTAAATTCTTAACATAATTTCCCCTTGTAATTGTCATGTTTCCTTGTCGGCAACCAATATAGACATTGGCAGTTTCCAACCACTGTCTACCGAGAATTAACGGATGTCCATCTAGTCGATTCTTTGGATTGATAACCAGGAAGTCAGCAGGGTATTCCCAGGAATCTAAAGATACCATTAAATCTTGTAGTATACCTTCTGGTTTGACTACTGACCGGTCAGCCAATTCTAACAAGGTTGTTGTTGGTTCCAGTGATGTAATGCCAAGTTTTTGACAGGCGGTGGTGGTTAAAATGTTGATTGCTGCCCCAAAATCAACTAAGGCATTTGGAAATTATTGACCATTGATCTGTACTGTCACTATAGGGTTTCCTGGGTCTTCATACTTGATGGGTGTTTCTATTCCTGATAATAATTCAGATAAGGTGCCGACTATTTGGACAGTAGGATTTGTTGTTATTATCCTCTTCGGCTTCTTTATGCATAATTCCTTAATAGTTTTGCATAGATAGGAATATCTTGAATAGCTTGGAGGAGAGGGATTTTTATACACAAATTTTTTAATTCTCCCAGAAGATCAAAATTAGGTTTTTCTAATGGACGAGGTATAATTAATCGTTCTAGGAATGGTGGAGAGGAAGCTGTTACTTGTTGTTGGTTTTGCTGTTGGACTTCCTTCTCGCTTTGTTCTATTTGTTCTATAGGTAACGGATCTTAAATGTGGACATCATTGTTTCTCTCTGTTTCGACTATACGTCCAGACCTTAATTGAAGATCATTACACTCCCTCAGTTCATTTTCTACTTCTGGGGGTTCCATGATTTGAACGGACTGAACTGGCCTATTGTTTTGGTTTGGGTTGGGTTGGGCTGGGAGTTGTGGTCTTAAATTGGTCTGGGGGTTTATATAAGGAGCTGGCAGTGTAGGTTGAGAGAGAGGAATTGATCCAGCTGGATGATTTGTAGTTTTTTGCCAGTTTGACTGCCAGGCCTGACTCTGAGAAGTAGAAGGGGACCATTGTGTAGGCTAGAAAGGCGGATAGAAAGGAAAGTTAGGCCAATTATTTTGATTTGTTTGATTTGGCCAAGATGTGGGAGGAAATGGCTGTTGTGACCAATTAGGGAAAGATGGTTGATTCTGCCACATCCCACTATATTTTTGAGTATTATATTGAGGAGGTTGAAAAGAAAATGGATCATTTGGCATACCTGATGGTCGTGGCTGCCATTGTCGGTGCTGATTAAGCAGACATACCACTTCAGATTCTTCTTCTGCCTCCTTATAGACTTCTTTTAGGCCAGGAAGCGAAGGACATCCTTCTGTAGGGTGATCTTTCATGCAAATGGCACAGACTTTAATCACATCTAACGGGCATTCTTTGTGGCTATGCTTCTTTCTACATCTGGGACATAATATTGCCAAATTCTGCTCTGCTTCTGCCTGTTTCTGTTTGGTTTGCATAATATCGAACTATGTTGTTAGAGTCCCAAGTATGTCTGTCTTAAAGTCTTCCAGCAGATTTCCAATCTCTGCACGAGTCACACCTTCATTAGAGTTCTTATTTTTCCTTGTGATCGTATCACATTCTAATGATTTCAACCTCGAATTTCCCCTCGAACACCTGATACACAAATCAATGATGTTAGGATAATTTTCCTGATATATGTCACCTTTTCCCATAATATTCAATGTTTCAACCCATCGATCTTTCATTCCCCTAATTAATGTGGTTTTCAAAACATTATCAGCTAAGGGTAAAGATGCATAAGGGGATCTCTGAAGATTATATTGAAACCGTTCCACATACTCTTCCAGGGTCTCATTTGGTTTTGCTGTCATTTGGAATATCTCATCTTTTAATTCCCGAGACCTACAATAATCTTGATATTTCTTTAAAAATGCAGCTTTAATATGATCCCAATCAGTTATGACACCCCCACCTAATCCCATAAACCATCGTAGGGCTGCCCCTTTTAATGTAGAAGGGAATAGTTTCATTTTTTGGGCATCAGTGGTGTAATCGTATCCTCTGCACAGCACATCAATCTCAAATAAAAACTCATCTGGGTCCTCTGATGTTAAGCCGTGAAATGTAGGAATATGTTGAAGAGGAATAGCTTTCATGGGTGCATTAACTGCAGTATCTACTATAGGATATTGCAGTCTAGAGGTCTGCTGCAGATTCTGGTTTTGGTTATGGGCCATTTGATCGAAGATATGCCAATATCCCTTTGGGATTTTCAAGGAATTTATAGGTTGACGAGTAGGGGCAGGAATAGTTTTGACAACACTCCCTTTATCTGGGATAATAAGTATTTCCTATCGACCTACTATTTGAGGTGGTTCAGGAAGTTGAACAGCACTTCCCTTATCTGGGCTGCTTATTGTTTGGGAAGTTTCAATAGGAGATTTCAAGTCTGTGATTTCTCCCGTTTCCCCTTCTCCTTCTTGGAGATTACTAGCATTCCCTTCTCGAAGGAAACTTGTGCAAGGATTCTCAATTTCTTGGGAATCTTGCTCAATTCCCTCTGTTTGATTGTGTATCTCAGCAAAGGCTTCAGATGGTGATTTTGTAGCCTGAATGGAACTAGTAGGCTGTCTAGAAGTAGTTCTTTTAAATCCTACTGATGGCTGAGATTCAGTTCTTTTAAATATTTCGTCAATAAAGGTTGTGTGCCCAAGGGTCACCGGTCCCTTAGGTTTTTCAGTTTTTGGAGGAATTTTGTTTCGCTTAGTTGATTTATTCATTCAAAGAAACAAGCCTTCATTCCTACCTAAAGAAAGAAGCTTACCTACTTTTGCTGTAAAGCGGGCTATGAGCAAGTGTGTTTCTTGCCCAGTGCGCAGGTTCTTACCTTTCGTCTTTAATACCCAATTCTTTTCAAGCAGAAGAAAATCAGCTGTGCATTACTCCTTTAAAATGGCATACACTCTCCCCGGCAACGGCGCCAAAATGTCAAGTTAGAAAGATGTATATTTTGAACACCTAATTAGCCCACATTAATCATCAATCCGGGAGTGTCCTTTTATTCCAAGAGTGTACTCTATCTGAGGCTTGCAATTGTCTAAGAGCAATGCTGTGAAGATGTAGTATATGATGACAAAATAAAACATAACTAATGCTTGAAAATATACCTAATTACAGTGACATGAATGAAAAGATTAAACTACTCCAATCTTTGCATAACATCGATCAGGGATGCCGTAGCAGTAACTCTTTCCCTTAGAAATCGATGCAAGATGACCAATCTGGGGACTGGGAAGCTAAAGCCTCTATCCTCTACAGTTGGAGATCTTAAAGAAATCAAACCGAAAGCATATTTGATGAAAGCGACTTAAACAAAAAGCAATCTGAAAAGGAACAGAAATGTGTGACTACAACTATTCTGTCTACCAGTCGAAGATTATAAATAAGCGATGAACAGAAATGGAACAGCCACACGAATTGAATAGCAATTACAATTCTAACATATTCAAAGCACTAGATTCCTATGTTTCAATTCTGTCAACAGCTTCTCACCACGCAACCATCAATTACAACAGATTATAAACTAAAGGAACAGTAATTCAAATCAAATATGAGTCAGTAAAGCTTTTATGGTAACAACGAAATAATAGAACAGCGAATTATGTTTATTGTAAAGAAACGAAACAGCGATGACTCTGTATTTGATCTGATCAACAATAAACCAATTCAAACATTAAACACACTCCACACGACAATAAACAAAGATTAGAATACAGAGAGCGAAGTAATTCCACTAGAGCCGGGCCCTTAGCGCCAGTGAAATACCGCTGGGCTAATTCAGAATTGCAGAAGATAAATAAAACACGTGCTTTGTATTAAACCAACATAAAGTCTTACAGAGAGGTTTTCTCTCAAACAGAGAGTTAATATAATAGAGAAAATGTAAAGTCTTTCGACCGATTCTCAATAACAATAACGATTCGTCCCCCTGTCACTAAAGGACGTGGTCTTATGTATCAACTCTTCGACGGACCAATCAAAGAAAAAGATAAGTTTGAACAACGATCCCGATCCTGAGGAATTCGCTCCCTTGTGTTTATTCATCGTTCTGTTTGTGCTGACTGAGGTCGAGCTTTTCCCTGCCTTTTCCGGGCTATTCGTTCAGATCTCCTTGCCTTTGGCTGGATATGATTCAATGCTGATGGAGCAGCAGTTAGATTTTTCTCAACCACACCTCTGGTATAGTTGTTCACCTCTCTGAATTCATGTTTGTCAACCAAAAAGTAGTTTTTAGTCATCTTTTCATAGTAATCATAAACCTTTCCAATTCTATTGTAATTCCTATGATATTTTACCTTTTCAAGGCAAACAGGAGTATATTTATGATAAATAATGAGTAAATATATGATAATTTTATACCTCTTTCACTGCCCAACATCTAGGCATACCAAGGATCACTGCCCACTGCTGGCAAACTACCTACAGGCGGGGTGACCCAGTCTGTTGAACCCAGGGCCAAGTGGACCAGCGTTATGGTGCGATGATTATCACGTAGCCAGTCTGCATGATACTAACCATTGCCCCCGTCTAGGTGCATATGTCCTAGAACTGAAGCAACAATGGTGCAATTTTTTCCGATCAGTAGGACATGATGAGAAGAACTACCGAACTTATGATTTAATGATAAACTGAGGAAACTTGTATAGGGAAAAATCAAACCCTTCCTCACCAATATCCCCCTCAGGCATAGGTGGCTCCCCAGCTAGAGGCAAGGGAGGGGGCCGAGGTGGAAGCATAAGTAGGGGAAGAGGACAACTGATCTTCTATAACTGCAGAGAAATAAGACACTTTGCGAGGGACTGCCTGAACCCTGCAAGGCAATCTTGCAGGTACTGCAGAAAGCTGGAACATTTAATTGAATACAGTCTGATTCTGATCGCAAAGATGCAAGAAAATCAGTAGACACCTATGCAGAATGTACAAAGGGTTAAGGCAGAACCTCGAGATGAAGGGCCAAGCATTAACGTTGTTAGTGTCCCGTGATTTGGCAAATTGGCTAAACCAAATGATAAGGTAACATCAGACCAGTCTTTTGAGTCCTAGGACCTAGCCTTCCTAGACTCAGAGAGGGATCTCTCTATTATGCGAAGGATGTGAACTTGTTTGCTTCATATGATTTATTTTAGGCTAGTTGTTAAGTGTAATTTTTTTGTTTGTTTTGGGTTGGGGTAAGATGACTAAGTAGGATAGGTGGAATGAGAGATTATTAAATCAATAGGGCTATGGGGTCAAATGAAGTCAAGGGTGTCTAAATGATAAAACTGAGTGTATTGCAAGGCCGATTTAGCAAGGTTGATGGATCCTTTAGGTGAGGTGTGAGGTGTAATGAACATTAAGTTTGGGAAAAACTAAGAGGTCTTAAACATATATAGTCTGAAGAAATAACTCATGAGGTAGATCAAACCATTAATCTCTATGAACAATAATCAAACTGATAAACATGTAAGATGAACATTCCGGTGATACATAGAAGCATTAAAACTCCTAACTTTAGAAATCCACCTTCATCTTTTGGGAAAACACATAAGATAAAAAAACAACTCAATATATGGAGAGGGAACTCTAAACAGCATATATCAAACTATCGAGAACTCTGAAACAAGTTGGTAAGCATGGGCAAAGGGCAAGATCGAACGAGACCTCTTTGTCTTAACCTAATTAATCAATATTCCATAGAAAAACTTCAAAATAGGGTTTTGAAAACTTTAAATAGGCAGGGCATACCATGAATCATACTTATAAGCTAGCATACTAACCATTCATGAAACAAAAACAAGTTTTAGTGGGCCTAAGGAGCAATCAAGAATTCCTTAAGATTACTAAAAGAGGAAAACATCAAAGCTATAGCAAATAAGAGGTTTGAGGTGCTTCCATGAGCATATTTCAACCTATACTTTTCTGATCTATAGCAACCAAGCAGACTAAAAAAAAATGAGGAAAATAAAACATTAAAAATTTAGGAAAACATCACCATTCACCAAGCTATGGAATCCTGCAAGAAAGATTCTCCAACATTAAGCCACACAAGCCATTCATTCACTTCATAAAACCAATTTCTCTTCCAAGCTCATAAAACCATGTATTTCTCTTCAACACATCAAGTCCCAACTGTTTACAATGAATCTTCATGTCTTATATAACAAATGAGGAGAGGAGAGACTACTAGAGCATCTAGAAGCCTATTGGCCAAAGAGAAATATCCTAACTTGTCCTTGAGGCTTTGCAAGGCCCAAGGCACAAAAATATCCTAAAAATATCATTTCCGGCTCAAAATAGAAATTACATTGAATTTTAGGCTCTGAAAAACATGAGAAAACTTTCCAAATGCACATTTTACCCACTCATACACAGGTGCATAGCGCCCTGTGTCAAACAGTGAAAAATTTCCAGGTGCGTAGCACAGAAATAGGCCTTTTCCAGTAGTCTTTTGGAGGTCTTCCTGACACTAGATTTGGCTCCGTGATGGCTTGTTGGAAAGCCTGATGTGTCTAATTTCAAAAAAAAAATTGATTTGTGCTGATTGGATGTCATTTACCTTCTCAAAAATTAAATCTCCCAACACTTCTTTGTGCAAAGCACCTGGTCTGAAAAGGAGGCAGAAAGGTCAAATTTTTTATGTTATTTGACATTTTGAGGGGGTAAAAATGCTCGAAATGATCTGAAAATTGGTGATTAGACTATTGGTGATGTGAAAAATCCAAAAATTTAAACTTTGAGAGCTGAAGATGCACCAATTTTGTGCGTAGAGCCTAGGGTGTTGCGCTCCTAGGGGTCAAAAATTGGAAAAAACAAAAAGTTGTCTAATTTGCCTCAAAAATTGTGGAGAGACCCCTCAAGAGGTTTTGGACACCTTTTGAGAAGCCTCAGCCAAGAATACAAGGCTGTTATGCACTTTGGCTCTTTTTAGGTATTCTAGTTCATTGAGGGCCTTCTTTAGCTTGGCGCTAGCAAGCATGCTTTTCCTTGCATAATGTTTGGCCATTTTCTTTTGTAGGGGAAGGCCCCTCTTGACCTCCTTGAAATGCTTATGTTCTTATTTGTAATAGTGGATGACCCTTTGAGCCATGTCAAAATCTCTTTCCCACTCCTGAAGCTGTGCATATTTTTCCAAGAGGAGCAACCTAGTTTTCATCTCTTGGTCCTCATTGTCACTGTCTAGATCAATGAATTGAGATCCTTGAGAAGTCTTCTTGATCCTTTTGCTCCTTCTTACATGTACCTTCAACTCACCTTTGTCCACCTTTCCCTTTCCTTTATCTTGATGCTTGATTTTTGGAGGAGAGATGGCCCTTTGCCTTTTTGAGGTAGCAAACACATCTCTTCTGCCTCTGTGATAGGTGTATGTGAGAGGATTTATGATGGTGTTTTCACCTTCGGATGTGCCACAAGCCTTGTCATCTTTTTCATGGCTTTCTTGAGTCACTTGATGTTCCATAGGGTCATTGATTTTTTTACTTTTGACCTCATCATCATCCTTGCCTTTCACAATGTTTTCTTCACTGTCATCTTGACTCTCAAACTGACCACTACCCTCTTCACTTATCTCATTTATTTCAGCGCCTTTGTCACTGATTTTAACTCTGTTTTCTTGCTCACTGTTTATTTCTTGAGAGCCTCTTCTTGGGCATCATCCTCTGCTTTTCCTCTTCTTTAAACTCTGTTTCTATCCCATAATATTTATCATTTTCACCACTTTCATCATCTTTATCAAGCTTTGCATTTTCCTCGATGTTTTCAACCTTTGCCTCATTTGCATCTTTCTCTTGATTTTTGTTGTCATCATTTTCTTGTTTGTTGTGGCTATTATCACTTTCCTACTCACTACTGTCCTCTTATTTGTTTTCTTCATCTTCCTCAACTTCTACCTCATTGTTTCTTTGACTTCTTTTGGTCCTGTAGGTGGACAATTTGATTAAAAATTATTCTTTTTTTCACTGTTGGAGGCCCTCTTAAGGTTCTCCTTAATTTGAAAATATTCCTGAAGACACCAAGCCCATGCTTCTGAGCCTATACTTTGGAAAAAGAACTGTTTTTTACTTTAACACATATACACAGAAAACTCATTATTTTTTCCATTTCTCCCTTTGACTGATATTCTTCCATGTTTTTATCTTTGAGGGAAAAGACCTGTTGGTGGGAGAAACACCTTAGTAGTAAGTATAAACAGCAACTTGGTTTTTTAGATTTGTCACCTTTATGGGAAAGTAAACCAATATTATATCTATTTCTTTGGCCATTTAGACAATGATATATGTCTAGTGAGGGAGGTGAGATCTTGAAACATTTTTGTGTTTTGTTGGCCACTTATGATCTTGCAGGTGCCTACCCAGTCTTTAAATTTTGATCATTGTTTCCTTTTGAAGTTTGGACAGCTCCCCTTATCAATAATGACCCATGTTTTGTCTCTTTTGGCCACTGGAATATGTCTCTAGTTGTTCTTTAGAGAAAGAGGCCTTTGAATCTGACATTTATTGCCTCTTCCTGTGGATACTCTTCATCATCTTTATGCCTTTGGTGTAGTGGAGTATTTATCTTTATGTCTGCCCTCCTTGCTAGTCTGTAAAAACTCTCATTTTACCCTTTGCTGAGGTGGAGTTAGTGCTTGTCTGCCAAACCCTATAAGGTAGCTTGAAAAACCCTTGAAACCATCTATTGTGATGAAGGAGGTTTCTTTGTCACTATTTTGACCCTCTTTGTCTATCTTCCCAAGCTTCTGAGTTTTTAGGGATACTTCAGAAAAACAAACAGTGTTATCTTCCGAGTTGTCAAAGAGACACTTATCAAACTTACTATTTTATGTCTAAAAGCCTTCAATGATCTTTTGAAGGGTTTTAGGTGTTCTTTGCCTTTGTAGCCTTAGCCTTGCTCTATTGCTTGGTCAAAAGAGTCATGAATCTTGATTCCCAACAAACAAATACCTTGTTGTTAGGAAAAATACTGAGAGGGGGGGTGAATCAGTATTTAGAGCTGACTAAAAACTTTTTATCAGAGATCCTTTTATGCATTTAATTCTTTACATAAATTATTGCATCATTCATTGATCAGAAGATTAGTAAGCAGTAAGCATGTGCAGTAATAACAGAATCAACCATCACACATAAGCAACACACATGAACACCAGTATTTAAGGTGGAAACCCAATTTGGGAGAAAACCACCGCTGTTTTCGTCTCTGTCTTCAATATTTATTATAAAGAAAACTTCTTACAATTTTTGTGCTGGCGCAGACTTATACCAGCACGCAGGCACCCACCTGCAGAAGGCTACAACCTTCTCTCGTTCTCCAGTCACTACTGGAAGGGAGCTCCAACCCCCTGATTTTAACACCGGCTTGTATTGGAAAAAAGCTTCCACTTTCATGCTGAAGACTTCAACCCTTAGATCCACCAAATTTCTTCAATTTCTTCATCAGACTTGCATCAGGTCTTCATTATTTTTTTTCAGATTTCCCTAGAGATTCATCATTTTCTCAATCTAGAGGTCTTGAAATTTCATCAACTCCATAGGTGCATCATATATTGAGCTTTATCAGACAACAGAGTTCAATCATGCACATATCTCTTCCAGAGATTTATTCATTCAATCCTTCTATGTGCACACCTCGTACTATATTCCTCTACTCCTTATATAGTTTTTTCCTTTATTAATACCATGAGTCTATTAATACCATGAGTCGAAACCATTCAACCGCTGATGGTATTCCTGGACGGGGTCAAATAGATAATCCAGTGGGGTCTACCCGAGCCCCAAACAACTTCTCATTGTTCTATTTCCTTGGTCTGGCAATTAGATAATTAATCTACGGCTTTTTAATATCTTAATCTGAGATTGAGATATTAATCCAAATTTATCCTTTAGAAATGACCTCCCTAAGGCATACAAAGATGCTCTCTTATTAACAACCCCACAGAGAACTAGTCTCGTAGCACACTTCATAGTCCTTCATGTGTCGACCCCAGGTTTATTCGTTTCATCAAATTTTGGAATAACATTCAAAGTGATGGCCCAATCTCTTTTCATCATAAATTATATTTAATTTTAAACAAACCTTGGTTAAACCCGCAAACATTAATTTGAACAATCCTAATCAATATAATTTAATCTAGGCCCACTTGTATAATTAACGACCCAATCACATACTCGCATCGTACCGTGGTTATCCATCATGCACCTTCCTCATACGGCCACTGTCCGATGGCTCCCCTCCAGATCAACGGCGCACAACAATATCGCGCAGCTTCCTTGGTCGGACATTAACGCGCGATGGCGCACAGTGATGGTGGTTTTGAAGATTCATTCAAGGATGTGTGTCACTCTCTCTTTGGAATCGCTCCCCCCTCCTCAAATACCGCTCACCGTGCAAAGGTGGTGCGATAAAAACCAGAAACCGTGTTTACTGTTCGTCCTTCGTGGTTCCGCCCCTTCGGTCAAGGTTCCGTCAATCCTTTGGTTCATCAATGTTTCAATACGACTCCTCCGCATACTATAACGCGCTGCTTCATTGGGTTATACATTCCCCATTGTTCACTGTATCATGGCCTTAGCAACCCGATATCTTATATAGATTCACGAATCTACTCCTTCCACAGAGCTTATGATATTTTCATACCATGAGTAACAAATTCACGCTTTCACAATTCAAGCAGTCTACACGTGCATAATCCCATATGTTAGTAACACAGGGACTCAAATATACTTTCTACTAAATTCAATCAATAATATACATATAATTCTTAGAGAGTTTAGAAGCAATCCCTCATCATGATATACAAATGTAACTATTTACAAGAACTTCACTTATTCTTCTCAATTTGCCAGATTTTTTATTCCTCTATCTCTAGACAACTCTGCTTCAATTCACTGCTTGTCTCTGCTCCTTGACTGATACTGCTCTCTGTAAATGCACTCTTCCTCTTTTCTTCTCTGCTACTTTGCTTTTCTCTTTTCGTAGTTACTGTTTCAGATGCTCCTTCTTTTCCACTTACTTTGCCATCAATGACAATATTTCCAACAATCTCCCCCTTTGGCATTAATGGCAATACTCTTCCTCTGATTGTCTTATAGAAGCCCCTTTTTGCTTTTCCTCCCCCTTTGACATCAATGGCAAATAGTTTATCAAGATCCTTTGAACCGACAATACCATGCTCCCCCTGAGATCATGCTGCATCTTAATCAAGATCAAAAATTCTCAATCATGAGATCAGACTACAACAAATAATTAGAATGCCAACAATGCATTATTTCCAAATGACCAATGCTCCCCCTTAACCTGTGCATTCAAAGATACTCATCAGCACCGCAGCTGTGCTGAAGAATGCTGACCCAAAGAAGAATTTGTCACAGAAAATCCGCATCTTCTGTATTTAAGTAGATCTGATATTTTGCATGGCAGAGACTACTCCCAGCTTTTCATCTGAGATATTCGAACGCTTCCCTGGGTAAAGGTTTGGTAAATATATCAGCAACTTGTTCTTTGGAGGGAACATACTCCAACTTCACCTTTTGTTCAAGCACTTGTTCTCGTAAGAAGTGATACTTGATGGGAATGTGCTTGGTCTTGGAATGCATAACAGGATTCTTTGAGATACTGATGGCACTTGTATTATCACACATAATGGAGATAGGAGGTGAACATTTGATTTGAATGTCTTGTAAAGTTTGCATCATCCAAAGGAGTTGAGTGCAACATGATGCGGCAGCCACATATTCTGCTTCTGCTGTAGATAAGGCAATAGAGCTTTGCTTCTTGCTGAACCAAGATACTAACCGGGGCCCCATATAGAATGCACCACCACTGGTGCTTTTCCGATCATCAACATTTCCAGCCCAATCTGCATCAGTGTATGCATGAAGAGTAAGATCAGAATTCTTTGGATACCATAGTCCAAAGTCTTGAGTTCCTTGTAGATATTTGAATATTATTTTCACAGCTTGAAGATGAGACTCCTTTGGATTAGCTTGGAATCTTCCAACAATCCCAACTGCATGCATGATGTCTGGTCTTGTCCCAGTGAGATAAAGTAGACTTCCTATCATAGATCTATATTCTGGTTGATTCACCGTGGGGGAATCATCATTAGAACTGAGATTACATCCGGTTATCATTGGTGTACTTACAGGTTTGCAATCTTCCATGCCATACTTCTTCAAGATTTTCTTAAGATATTTTGCTTGTGATAAGAATATGCCATCTGTTGCTTGTTGCACTTGCAAGCCAAGAAAGAATGTTAGTTCCACAAGTAAAGACATTTCAAATTCTTACTGCATATTAGAAGAAAATTTCTGACTCATAGAATATTCATTACTTCCAAAAATGATATCATCAACATATAAAACCACAATCAATAGTTTATCATTTTCAGTTTTTATGTATAAGTTTCTATTAGCAGACCCCTTTGAAAATCCTTGTTGATGAAGATATTTGTCAAGACGATAGTACCATGCCCTTGGAGCTTGTTTGAGACCATATAGAGCCTTTTTAAGTCTACAAACAAGTTTTTCATCATTTCCCAAAATGAATCCTTCTAGTTGTTCTATATAAACTTATTCTTCTAGATCACCATTGAGAAAAGCAGATTTAACATCCATTTGATAAACTTTGATTTGTTGGAAGCTTGAAAAAGCAAGAAACATTCTTATGGCTTCAAGTCTAGCTACAGGAGCAAAATTTTCTTCAAAGTCTATACCTTCTTGTTGAGCATACCCCTTGCAAACAAGTCTTGCTTTATTTCTTATAACCTCCCCATTCTCATTTAACTTGTTTTTGAATATCCATTTTGTTCCAATGACATTTTTGACTTCTTGGAATAGACATTACTAATTCCCAAGTGTGATTCTTTTTCATTTGATCAGTTTTTCAATTCATGGCTTCAGTCCAACATTCATCTTTTGCTGCTGAAACAGTTGTAATTTGGTTCTAAGCAGTGGATAGAAATGGGTAACTAGAAGATCCACAGATTATTTCTCTTGTTGCACCCTTCTCCCTTTTCTCTAAATTTAGTTCTGGATGTTTCTTTGAACATATAGGATAAACGGATAGACCTTTCTGGGATAAATCATCTTCAGGTTCTTCATTGGGTTCACTGTTTGTATCATTACTATTTGATGTAGAGGGATATATGTCATCATCATCGTCTTCATATGTTGTTTGTTTTTCTTCTTTTGGAGCTGCTGGAGACTCATCAATAACAACATCTATACATTCAACAATCTTCCAAAGTCTTTTATTGTAACATTTATATGCCCTACTCCTAGAGGAGTAACCAAGAAATATTCCTTCATCTGCTCTGGGTTCAAACTTGCCAAGTTTTTCATCATTATTTTTTATAAAGCATTTGCTCCCAAAAACTCTAAAGTGCTTTACAGTGGGAGGATTGCCATACCATAGTTCATATGCAATTTTATCATTATTTACACGAACATGTGCCTTGCTAAGAATATTTCCCGCTGTATGTGCTGCTTCTCCCAAAAATGTGTCAGGTGTTTCGGAATCATCAAGCATAGCTCTAGCCAATTGTTGAACTGTTCTATTCATTCTTTCTGCTACGCCATTTTGTTGTGGAGTGCCAGCTACAAAAAACTGTCTTTTTATGCCATGTTGTTCACAAAATTCAATGAATTCATCTGATGTATATTCTCCTCCTCAATCAGATCTAAGACACTTGATTTTTAGATCTAATTCATTTTCAACCATTGCTTTGAAGATCTGAAATTTCTCAAATGCTTCATCTTTGTGTTTAATCAACCCAATCCAACACATTCTAGAGAAATCATCAATAAAGAAGATATAGTATTGTTCACCACGTGGTGACTTTTTCCTCATAGGTCCACATATGTCAGTATGAATGAGTTCAAGAGGCTTACTTGATGATCCTTCCTTGGAATTAAATTGTACTCTGGTTTGCTTACCGAATTGGCAAGATTTGCATATGATATTTTCAGGTAGAGTAATATTGGGAAGATCACGAACAGCTTTAAGTCTGCTTGATTTGTTGATTTGAGAGAAGCTCAGATGCCCCAACCTTCGATGCCATAGCCAATTTTCTGAAGATTTACTCAAGTAACATTGTTCTTTGCAGTTCTTCAATACATACAAGTTGCTTGGAGTTCTTTTTCCTTTTATAATTGTTTTACCTGTATCAAGATCACGTACCACACATTCTTTTGAACTAAAGACAACTTCAGTTCCTTGATCACACATTTGACTTACACTTAACAGGTTATGCTTTAATCCATCCACATACATGACATTATTAGCTTTCACTTTTTCTTTTAGAAAAACAGACCCTTTTCCCTTAATAACAGTAGAAGTATCATTTCCAAATGTAACATTCTTTTCCTTTTCTAGAGCACTATATGCAAGAAGTTTATCTTTGTCACCTGTCATGTGTTTTGAGCATCCACTATCAATGTACCATTGATTTTCTTCACCTTATACAAATAAAGATATGCCACAATTTTCAACCTGTAATTCCTTCTTTTTCCACACTTTTGAGTTTGAAGGAAAATGCTCTTTTGGGTGAACTTTGCTCCTGCATTCAGATTCTTCATGACCAAAGTTATTGCAATAAGCACATTCAACACATTGTTGTTATATGTTATATGTATTCTTCTTTGTTCCAATATCAATCCTTTTCTTTCTTGCTTCTCTTGTCATGATGGTTTTATATGCAACACATTGAACAGCTTTATGACCAAAATTGTGACATGAGAAACATTGTCCATTGAAGAAGAAATTTCTGCGATCATAAAATCTTCTACTTGAATTTATTTGTTGGTTGGTGTTTCTTTGAAAAGTATTCCTGTTAGTGTTATTTGAATTGAGATGGTCATGCTTTACCTGTAAAGATTCTTTATTCCCTTGCTGCGTGGCAGAATGTTGTATACTGGCTGTAGCTGCTTTTAGATAGTTTGGTGCTGAAGTTTGAGAAGATTCTCCGATATATCCAAGACCTGTCTTTATAAGAGGAGAACGTTGTGCCTTGATAATCTCATCTAGGGTTTCAGATCCTTTAGCAAATCTAAGATTCAAAGTCTTTACTTTCTCAATTTCTTTTCTTAGACTTACTATTTCACATTCTAATTTCTCATTGTGTTTTTCCTTTTCTTCAAGCTGATTTTTCAGAGTTTCTATGGATATTTTACTTTATTCTACGCATATTTTGAGTTGATTGATTTCATCAAAAAAATCATTGTTCTCTAAAGCATCCATAAAAGTATCTGTTTCTTCTCTAGAATATTTTTCAAATTCCATGAGAAGCCTAAGATCTTGTTCACATTCTTCCTCACTGTCTGATAACCCATCACTGTCTTCATGAGTATAGTAATTTTTTTTAGTGCAAAACCGATTCTTATTCCTTCTTGCTACTTCATTTCCTTTTTCATGTGTTTCTTTGTGAGGACACTTAACAGCATAATGACCAACTCTTCCACACGTAAAACATTTGAAAGGAATCTTACCTCTGAACCGTCCTGTGCCAAGTTGGAGTTTCTTTACAAATTTACCTCATCTTCTTCTGATATATACCCTAATCCTTCTGTCTCTTGTACGTATTTCCCTTTTGTAGAAGCTCTAAAGACGGCTTCTTTGACTTCAGATGGTCCTCCTCTTCTCATTTCATATGAAGTTAGTATGCCATGAAGTTGTACTACAGTAAGATTTTGAAGATCCTGCTTTTCTTCAAGAGCAGAAACTTTTGACTCAAATTTTTTCGTTAGTGATCTTAAAAATTTCTCAACCAAAGTCGATTCGGTTATTTTTTCTCCCAAATTTCTCATACGATTTACGATATCATCAAGACGTAAAAATAAATTGGCAATGCTCTCCTCATTATGCATTTTTAGATTCTCATATTGAATTCTGAGAGTTTGGAGTTTAGCACTTTTTACCTTTGCATCACCTTCATAACTTAAAATGATTTTGTTCCATATTGCCTTTGCTGTATCCAGCTGCATGACTTTGAAAAATTCTGATTTAGTTAAACTTCCCAATAGAGCATTGACATCCTTTGCATTTGTTTCATAATTCTTTCTTTCCGTTGAATCTATTGGTACTGCGGCTGGATATTGATATCCTCTTTCAACAATAGCCCATACATCTACTCCCAGAGACTGTAGATAAGATCTCATCCTTGTTTTCCAGAAGATTAAATTGCTTCCGTTGAAGAGCGGAGGCCTGATAGAAGTTGTTCCATCTTGATTGCTCATCTTGTTTGATCTTCCTTCTAGCGGTTAAGCTTTTTCAGAAGGACCTGCTCTGATACCAATTGTTAGGAAAAATATTGAGAGGGGGGGTGAATCAGTATTTAGAGCTGACTAAAAACTTTTTATCAGAGATCCTTTTATGCATTTAATTCTTTACATAAATTATTGCATCATTCATTGATCAGAAGATTAGTAAGCAGTAAGCATGTGCAGTAATAACATAATAAACCATCACATATAAGCAACACATATGAACACCAGTATTTAAGGTGGAAACCCAATTTGGGAGAAAACCACCACTGTTGTCGTCTTTTTCTTCAATATTTATTATAAAGAAAACTTCTTACAATTTTTGTGCTAGCGCAGACTTATACCAGCACGCAGGCACCCACCTGCAGAAGGCTAAAACCTTCTCTCGTTCTCCAGTCACTACTGGAAGGGAGCTCCAACCCCTTGATTTTAACACCGGCTTGTATTGGCAGAAATATTCCACTTTCATGCTGAAGACTTCAACCCTTAGATCCACCAAATTTCTTCAATTTCTTCATCAGACTTGCATCAGGTCTTCATTATTTGTTTGCAGATTTCCCTAAAGATTCATCATTTTCTCGATCTAGAGGTCTTGAACTTTCATCAACTCCATAGGTGCATCATATATTGAGCTTTATCAGACAACGGAGTTCAATCATGCACATATCTCTTCCATAGATTTATTCATTCAATCCTTCTATGTGCACACCTCGTACTATATTCCTCTACTCCTTATATAGTTTTTGCCTTTATTAATACCATGATTCGAAACCATTCAACCGTTGATGGTATTCCTGGATGGGGTCAAATAGATAATCCAGTGGGGTTTACTCGAGCCCCAAACAACTTCTCATTGTTCTATTTCCTTGGTCTGGCAATTAGATAATTAATCTACGGCTTTTTAATATCTCAATCTGAGATTGAGATATTAATCCAAATTTCTCCTTTAGAAATGACCTCCCTAAGGCATACAAAGATGCTCTCTTATTAAAAACCCCACAGAGAACCAGTCTCGTAGCATACTTCATAGTCCTTCATGTTTCGACCCCAGGTTTATTCATTTCATCAACTTTTGGAATAACATTCAAAGTGATGGCCCAATCGCTTTTCGTCATAAATTATATTTAATTTTAAAAAAACCTTGGCTAAACCCGCAAACATTAATTTGAACAATCCCAATCAATATAATTTAATCTAGGCCCACTTGTATAATTAACGACCCAATCACATACACGCATCATACCGTGTTTATCCATCGTGCACCTTCCTCATACAGCCATCGTCCGATGGCTCCCCTTCAGATCAACGGCGCACAACAATATCGCGCGGCTTCCTTTGTCGGACATTAACGCGCAATGGCGCACAGTGATGGTGGTTTTGTAGATTCTTTCAGGGACGCGTGTCGCTCACTCTATGGAATCGCTCCCCCCTCCTCAAATATCGCTCACCATGCAAAGGTGGTGCGATAAAAACCAGAAACCATGTTTACTGTTCGTCCTTCGTGGTTCCACTCCTTCGCTCAAGGTTCTGTCAATCCTTTGGTTCATCAATGTTTCAATACGACTCCTCCGCATACTATAACGCTCTGCTTCATTAGGTTATACATTCCCCATTGTTCACTGTATCGTGGCCTTAGAAACCCGATATCTTATACAGATTCACGAATCTACTCCTTCCACAGAGCTTATGATATTTTCAGACCATGAGTAACAAATTCACGCTTTCACAATTCAAGCAGTCTACACGTGCATAATCCCATCTGTCAGTAACACAGGGACTAAAATATCCTTTCTAATGAATTCAATCAAGAATATACATATAATTCTCAGAGAGTTCAGAAGCAATCCCTCATCATGATATACAAATGTAACTATTTACAATAACTTCACTTATTCTTCTCAATTTAACAGATTTTTTATTCCTCTGTCCCTGGACAACTCTGCTTCAATTCACTGCTTGTCTCTGCTCCTTGACTGATACTACTCTCTGTAAATGCACTCTTCCTCTGTTCTTCTCTACTACTTTTCTTTTCTCTTTTCCTAGTTACTGTTTCAAATGCTCCTTCTTTGCCACTTCCTTTTCCATCAATGACAACATTTCCAACACTTGTTGCTTTCTTCTTGGTTGTGAGTTGTTTTCTCATGATGATCCTCCTTTTTTTTTACCTTACCTCATGGCTAATCTGATGGCTTTTTGGTCTTATTTGCAAGAATGTAAGCAAAGGGCAGCTGTCCCTCTACAAGATTCATGTTTGAAACCAAACAACCTTTTAATGATCTTTTTGATTGATGTACAGTGTTTCTTATGTGCCACTATCTTTTATGACCTACATGGACCTTTTGATGGGCAGCACTTCATAACACTCTCTCATGAGATCATGTTCTTCCTTGTAAACTTAAGCCTGTTTTTATCTTGCTACCAGCTGTGGATGCCTTTATGAGCTTTTTAGGTCTCCTACTTTGCCTTTGTTTCTGTTGTTGACCATTTACAAAACATTCCTGCAAAAATTCTTTGACATGGTAAATTTCTCCTTTGTAGGCTTACTGCTTGATCAAGAGGATACCTTTGGAGGCATTTGATGTTCTTTGGACAATGATAAGCCTCATCCTTGTGTTCTCTTAACTTCACCTTTGAATACCTATGGAAATATTGAATTTAGAAACATGATAGTGCATAACCTAGGTGACCCTATTTGACTTATTGTAATGTCCTTGGAATGGGTTTTTGACTAAAAACTTGAATCAGGGTTTGGATGAGGAGACAAGATTTTGACACTCTATCATGCACTACCATCCTAGACAACTAGAAAACCTTGTTTTACTTCAAAGGGCTTTTATAAAGGGAGTTTTGGAACCACCATTGCTTGAGGCACTTGGTGGGTAGGGGGAAATTTTGGTTTACTTGGCGATATAAGGTATGAAAATAGAGGGCTTAGGAAAAAATATACATAGTGTTATAGGCAGAGGTGGAAAACATAGTGAGAGTGTGGGACATCAGTCTAGGATTTGGTCTTGTTTGGGTGATAGATTGGCCATGCTTTGACAAGGAAGTGGGATAGTGAAAATTTTCTCTTTGAGTATATTTCTAGAACTCACATGATTTTTTAATTCTGTTTCTAGAAATCTAGGACAAAGCATTTAGTCATATAAAAAATTAAATAATACTGATGACTAAAAAACTTCATAACACGCAGCGCCATGGGTACTGGGGGATTTGAGGAGAAAGTTGTGGCTGAGCCTCTTATCTGAAAAGAAACCAACAAACAAGAGGGTTTGGACTTACATAAGGAAAAGGAAACCTTTGTCACAGCTCGCCAAGACTTTGTTAAGGCTGAGGCATCTACTTCTCAAGCCCCCGTGAACCTCAAAGCAGACGATGAGGTCAAACCATTTCTGCAGCCTTGTATGAAGCTTCTGCGCAACCAAAAGGCCATAGAAAACCTCCAAGATTTGATAGATAGCTGCGCAGAAAGAACAACCCCACCCATGGAAGTTAAGGATGTGCATAAACTGTACAAGCATAAGAAATGCACTAGTAGGGAAATGTGGCTAACCGCGCAAATTGGTGATTACAAGATGGATCCGGTTATTCTAGACCTAGGCTCATATGTGAACATACTGCCTAAGCAAACTTGGCAGTGAATGGGAGAACCGAAGTTGGAATGGTCCACTATCCAGCTGCCCATGGCCAATCAACAGAATATCATACTGTTGGGGAGATTATCAAATATCATGGTAAATATCACAGGAGTTAAGGTCCAAGCTGACTTTGAGGTCATTCAGATTGTAGAAGATGCGGACCCCTATCCTACGCTCCTATGATTGGACTGGGCCATAGATATGGGAGGTATCATCAACCTAAAGAAAAGAAGCATGGTATTTGAAAATGAAGGTACGCGGGTGATAGTACCCTTAGATCCTGCAGAAGGAGAATGGTATACAGAGTCGGTGCATGAAGAAGAATATGTGGATCATATTTATAAGTTAATTGTGCGGGCAAAGATTGGATCAATCCCACAGTCGATGGTGTACTCTTCTGGGAAAAGGATAGAGAATGTTTCTCTGATTCCGACGGAGAGATGGAAAATTGGCAGAATCAGTTACATGATGTATCTGCGTTGAAATGCCTTAGGATCACCAAAGAATTCTGATGCATCTCCTCCAAGGCAAGATAATTTCCCCACTTTGATGGATCAGGTAGCATTAAGGATTTTTTGTGAGCATTTGAGTTGAGGTTCCGAGAGAGCGAAGGTTATGGGCCCTTAATTTAGCTATGCGCGCAACACCTACGAGGTGGTGGGACACACATAAGGGGGAATTCCAGGATTAGGAAGAGTGTCGGGATATGATGGTCCTGCGATTTGAACCTCCGGTTCACTTGCGCGTAAAGACATTCCTTGGGCCAGGGGACCCGTGCTAATATTTGTTCGTTTGGATGGAGAAGTGGTGTGACCGGACTATAGAAGAATGGGTTCACCTATTTATTCATGCCTTGGGACCAATTCCGACCACATGGTACTTAGATGCGAAGCTAAATTAGTGCACCCGCCACTGGGAAACATTAGAGGATGAATTTGTAGGAACATTTGGGTTAACAGGGGGCACAGAGGCACTTAACAAAGCTCTGCAGGGTATAGACATCTTCATCTTTGATGAATCACACCCTTCCATAGCACTTGGGACACCAACATGGGAAATGCAGATGCAGGATATTGTCAACTACTGCAATATAGCCATCGAAGAATGTGATGAAGATCCGTGCAATGTCTCTATCACGATATCATAGGGAGAACGCGCAGTTGCGGGACCCCCGCTACACACTGTCGATGTTACGAAGACTCTGAAGCTGCGAGAAGTCAACATTGGCAACGAAGAGCGGCCTAAGTTGGCTAAAATTCGGGATTACCGGGATGATGATACGGTAGGAAAAGTTGCAGAACTACTCATAGAATATCAGGACTTATTCCCGACAAAGTTTTCAAAGCTCAAGGGGATCATAGGGGACCTAGGGGTAATGTGCATCACATTAAAACCAGATGCACGCCATGTGAAGCAGTGCCCTTATTGGCAGAATCCTAAGTATAAGCAAAAGGTTAAGGAATAAATTGATAAAATGCTCACCGTAGGTATTATCGAACTAGTCAAACAATCAGATTGGGTAATTCCAATGGTGGTTCAAGAGAAAAAGACGAAGGCAGAAATACGAATCTGTGTGGACTTGCACAAATTAAATGATTCTTGTGTGCATGATCCCTTTCCTACACCATTCTTAGATGAAATCCTTGATAGCGTAGGAGTGCAGGAAGTGTACTCATTCACTAACGAGTTCTCAGGGTACCATTAGATCAGAATCGCACCTGAAGATTGTAGCAAGACTATGTTTACCACTGAATGGGGATCCTTCCAGTATACAGTCATGCCGTTTGGACTCAAGAATGCCCCTGCTATCTTTTCACGAGTAGTATTTACAGTGTTCAAGGAGTTCATACACAATTTTTTGGAAGTTTATTTTGATGATTGGATTGTCTTCAGCTTAGTGAAGAAGCATGTTTCAAACCTGCGCATGATGTTGGATGCCTGCAGAAAACACCAGATTTCCCTAAATATCAAGAAGTTTATATTCTCCATACCCTTCAGAATCTTGCTTGGGCATATAGTTTGCCAACAGGGGTTGATGGTTGACCCTGCAAAATTCACAGTTATCATAAATTTGTCAGTACCTACAACTGAGAACCTATTGCATTCGATCCTCAAACATACAGGCTACTACAAAAAGTTTATTCAAGGATACGCCTTGATCACATCACCTATGGAAAAGCTGCTTAAGAAGGATGTTACGTTTTTTTGGGATGACGAATGCCAGAAGATATTTGAGCTACTCAAGGAGAAGATGGTCTCTGTGCCTATTCTCATATTCCCTGGTTGGGCGAAGGAATTCCATGTTCACGTCGATGCATCAGGAATCGCCCTAGGAGCGGTCCTTACACAGCCTGGAGGTGACAACATTGATCGCCCGGTTGCATTTTCTAGTAGGAAACTCTCAGGTGCATAGTGCAACTACTCTACCACGGAACGGAAGGGCTTGGATATGGTCTATGCATTACAGAAGTATCGGCACTATCTGTTAGGCAGACACTTCAAAATTTTTACAAATCATTCGGCTTTAAATTACCTAGTGAATAAGCCAGTGTTGGGGGGGGGGGGGAATCTACTGGTGGCTGCTACTATTCAAAGAATATGACTTTGAGATCATTGTCAGAGCGGGGAAGTTGGATGCAGTTGGTTCTCAAGATTGAAAGTGGTGACAGGCCAACTTTGGAGGATGCATTTAGTGATGCTACAGTTGTTTTCTGTTAAGGTAGTGGATGCACTTCGTGACATCATTTCAGTTCCTAACTACGGGCGCTTTCATGAAGTGTGAATACAACAAAGACAACAAAGAAAGAGTTGTTAACCCAGCTGATTTTTCCATCATTTCTGATCACCCATATAAGATGGGAGATGATGAGAAGTCTTATGAATGGCATGCTATCTTGGCAGAAGCCCACGACGGCATAGATGGAGGTCACTACGCAGGGAAAGAAACGACGCAAAAGATCTTGAGAGCTAGATTATAGTGGCCCACCCTGCATAGTGACTCTCATGACTATTGTAAGGCCTGCGATACATGCCAACGAACAGGAAGGCCATCACACAGAGATGAAATTCCCCTTCAACCGCAAATGGCCCTGCAAGCATTTAACAAATGGGCCATCAATTTTGTAGGACCTATCAACCCACCCAGAAAGAAGATAGGTGCGCGTTACATTATAACTACTACTGATTATGTAACTAGGTGAGCCGAGGCACAAGCGGTAAAGGATTGCACTACAGAAACCGTTGCGCACATCATCTTTGAGCAAATTCTGACCAGATTTGGATGTCCGAAAATATTGATGAGCGATAGAGGTACACACTTTGTCAATGAAACAATACAGGCCTTGATGGAATAATTTCAGATCCATCATGCGAAAATAACTTCGTATCATCCCCAGGAAAATGGAGTGGTCGAAGCTTTTAGCAAAGTCTTGGAGCACGCACTGACTAAGGTCTGTAACTACGATCACAGCGATTGGGACGTGTGCATCCCTTTTGTTCTTTGGGCTTACGAACCACCTATAAGAAGTTGACAAGGAAAACACTGTTTCAGATGGTTTATGGCAAGAAGGCCATTATTCCCATGGAATACATTGTTCCTAGCCTGCGCATCGTAGCCTTTACGAATATGGCAGAGCCTAGTATCATCGAGGAGTGGTTAGCGCAGCTTGTGGCTTTGGAGGAAGATCGCTTCATTTCTAATTTCCATCAACAAGTTTAGAAGGCTCGAGATAAGGCATGGCATGATCAACATATTCAAAAAAAGACCTTTGCGAAGGGTGAATTAGTGCTAGCCAGTTTGTGAAAAACCCAGGGAAGTTCCGACAGCACTAGCTAGGGTCGTATGCTATTAAAGAAATCACGGATGGTGGAGTTGTTCAGTTAGCCACCCTGCGTGGCGATATTCTTCCTGGCTATGTCAATGGCAGCCGACTCAAACCGTATCGGATCAAATGACTATATGGCTGGAGTAGTTGTATAAAGTGGGCTCTGTCCACCAAGGTAAGAACGTAAAGTACCACGGTACACATAGGAAGTGGCCGCAAGTTTGGAAGCTCAGAGGGGTGTGCCGAAGGCGCAGATGTATGCTCAGAATGCAGCAGGTGTGCTGGACGCGCAAAATTTCATTGGGTGCACATGAGGTCCACAGAGAGTGCAGGGGTGCATTGGGCACATAAGAGGAGGTGAAAAAACTAGCCATTGGAACAATAAAATTGGGTAAAAAGAAAAAGTTAACGTTGACAGGAGCAGGCAGCCGGCATTTAATGCGGTGATTTCCAAATATTTTTTACCATTTACTTGATGTTAAGTTCCAAGTGAGCTTTACCCAACCGTTGGTCAATCGCAAAGGTTATAAAAAGAGAAGGATATATTAGACAAGGGTTTCGAATCGCTTAAATAGTTTGTACTTGGCGTGTTTGTCCTTGACGAGTTTGTGCTGTAAGAGTTCCTACGACCATTGCGTCACTTTCATGTCTGAGTAGCCTACTCCCTCTGACAGTAGCAACTCGGAGTTTATCTTTTGCGTGCCACTAATCCCGCTAAAGCCTCAAAACCGGTGACCTCTGTGGAACAAAAATCCGAGGAAGTCGTAGAAATCAAGCCAGAAGCTGAGGAATTCATATCTACGCCAATTCAAGCAAAGAATAAGGGGAAAGAAAAAGTGGGATTGGGGAAACCTGTGAAATGGGTCGGGGTGAAGCCCTGTACTTCCCGCAAAATGTAAAGTCCCCGCGGGTGACACCCCAGGCACGATCACCCAATCCAGCAAAGAGACCTTAGTCTGCTCAGGAGGAGGCCCATGCAGCTGAGCCAATCAATTGGCTACCACCCTTTGTTCGGCCCCACAGGCCCTCCACACGCACGCTGAAGAGCCTTGATGGCCTGTGCACCTACCTACAGATGCTGCTGACCCCGAGTGAGGTCCCCGTCATTGGAAAACCTTTTGGAAGGCTCCATGAGGTGAAATTTGATGATCATGGCTTGGCCAATTTGGAGGCCTTCCCTGAGTTGGCACCCGAATTATAATTTGACATAATTCAAGAAGATGATGGGATAAATATTTTCCCCATGCGCTAGGTGTGTGGATTGGCCGGGTCCAAGCTCTTGAACTTGCTAAGGATGCTGCACTTCAGCCACTAGAATATCACGGACCGTCTGGCATGTCAGTTTCTTACCCTAGTTCATGATGGCTGCCTGTGGATCCGGGATCGCATACCCATCGATGCTACGCTCATTCACTGAATTATTGGTCTTCCCATGAAAGGACCAAACCTTCTAGAGTGCGTTGGTAAGAAGTGTGAGGGGGAGACTGATGAATACGTGCGCAAAACCTACCATGTGGAGCGAAATACTCAAGGCTTCATAATCAAATCCATCAGTGACCCTAGTACGCAGTTGGGTACCATGTTGTTGGCATGCAAGATGATGCAAAAATGTTAGGTCACCACCGTCCCTGCATATTTAATTCAGTTAGCAGGCCAATGCGGGAAAGGGGTCTGCTTCAATTGGTCCCAATACTTGTGCGATGAGTTTTTGGCCAATGTCTGAGAATCCTAGGAGCAGGGACGAGCCTTTTGTTATTCTTGGTTGTTGCTTCTCATTGCGTTGGTCAACTTGGAAGCACCTAAGGAATCATTCCTCCTTGAGCTCATCCAAGACATGTGCGAAGGGACTCGTTATACGAACTTGTGGAACTCTAAGGATGCGTCGCACATCAAGGACAACCAAGTATTCTGGGCATTGTTTCAGAGTGGTCTTGCAGTAGCTATTAACTCCCAGTTGCGTCTGTCGCCAACCATTTATGACAAATATAAAAGCATTGCTGCTTTCCAGGTGACTATGCATAATTTCCAAATTTGAGGCCGCAAGGATTCTGCGTGGGTTTCGCTCCCCTACATGGCTTCTGGCAAGGTGATTGATTAGTTAGTTGCGCAATGGACTCCTCACTGGAAGCTTGGCTTCAAAAAAGGTGCGAAGGGCACTGAAGGGACAAGCACACACCGAAAGACCAAGTAAGAGCATGGGGAAGGGCGTCAAAGCTGCATCGCAGAAGGGTTCGCAGCCCAGTAAGATAAGGGGAATGGTGTGGAAGTAGCAGCGCAGAAGGATGCATAGCAGGACCTTGACACTAGAGGTCATGAAGTGGGAGGTGCTGACTCTCCCCACGGAACAAAGAGAACTAGTGAACCGACTAAAGGGCCATGAAAGAAGCAGTGCTCTCAACTAACAAAACGCGACGAAACTGTTACACTGACAGAAGGGGACCTTGAGAAAATCACAGACGCAGTTACCTTGGCTGCCGAAGAAAAATGGCTGGCTCTGGAAGAGCAGCAAAAATCCGCAGTCGACACACTTCAGGCCGAGCTCCAAGCCTTGCAACTAAAAATGGACACGCTGCAAACAAATATGATTCAAGTACGAATGGCCTCAGCAACTAGCAGCACAACACTTGTTACTGCAGAAAGTTGCCTCTGTTCCCTGCCAAGCACAGCCCTCACGATAAGTCCACTTTACTTAGGAGCGCAAGTCCAAGCCTGTGCAAAGGTCTAGCTGGATCTGGCCAGATTGACACATGAGTCATTGTAGGTACTTCACACCTCCTTGTTTGAATAAATTCAACACCAGGATCATTGAGTGCACTAGTAGCTCAGTGTAGCTTACCAGAAAATCGAGGAAACGAACGCTGAAGTTTCCCAGGTACAAGCTGCCTATACCCTCTCCACCACGTAGAAAATGGAGCTGGAACACTTAATTAGTAGACTCTGCGTGGATGTTACAGAAGAAATCCCAACCACGACCACCCCCAAGCTAAAATTGAGGGGTTGGTCACAGCATTAAAGGCCTCCAAGACGGAGATTCAGGTGGTCAAAACGCAGATGGAATAGTAGATCACAGACTCGCAGGCCAAGTTGCATCCAGAGACACCGCTGGAGGTATGGGCCCAGTGAGCTACGCTGATTACCGCAGCTACAAATGTGATTACAGAATAGATTGCTCAAGGTGCCCAATTGCTGGATACATCCATTCAGTTATGGACAAAGGTACAGCATGACCTGATTCTGCATGAAATCAACTAGAATCTGCAGCAAAAGGAAGAAGCGTTCGAGCAGCTAGAAGCCATGATGCCTACTCTGATTGCTGCTCAAATATTAGCACAACTGTGAACTATCCATGCCCTTCAGGATGATATCAATGAAAACTAACAGAAGAAGAAGACTCTCAGTGACCACCTTAAGCCATGGGCTGATGAATCCCTCAAGCTCTCCTAGGATATTGATGTCGTTGTTAAACAATTGAACTAGACTCTGGAGAGCGTCACAGCTGCAACAGAAGGACCGGCTTCACGGAATTTAGTGGATATTTCTCAAAATGCTACTGCTCAGAGTGAAGGAGTGTTACCCCCACTGGTTGAGGTGATCAAATTACTGCACGCGCAGGTGGAGACCCCACCATCATAGTGACTTGGGACGAGTCAAAAGATTATGTTGGGGGATTGTTGGAATAGGGTCCCCTAAAAGCTGTAAATTTTGTACAATTTTATATATTTTTGGTCTTAATTAGTCTAACGCAGGGGTTTTGGGGTGGGTCAAAGCCCCGAATGCATTGTATTGGGTCAAGGGTAGACCAAGAGTCCGCAAACCATGGTTTGCAAACCATTGGAAGCGTAGTCTAAGTCATTATAAATAGATGAACATTTTGAGTCTTAAGGTAGGAAATAATTAAGTCTGATGCTAAGTTCGAATTGTTAGATCTATTGTTAGGTCTTTAGGGTAAGGACTCCTGCTGGCTGTGTGCGCGAAGATCCTCTGTCCTGCTGTGTGCGGAGCCTGTTGGCTGTGTGTGCAGGCTGTGTTGGATTTTATTTGGTTTTGGATGCTAATATATGCGGATATGGTTAAATTATTTATGTGTCATCTGATCTAATGTATTACTGTTGATGCGAATTATTGGGATCTGTTATGAATATTGTTGGTTATCTATTTATACTGCGAATCTGTCTGTGTTATGATATAACCGTAATATTTTGATGATGTGTTATGATAATGTGTGTTGATAACTTCTGATACGCACGTGGATGTGGAGTTATTAACTAGATTTGTGCATGATAATATCTCTGTATATTGTGATTATACTATTAACAACCCTACGAATAGATCTATCTGGTGCAAGCCTGATAGGTTGCGAACATGGATCTGCTTGACCTACCTACTCTCTCTCAGGGTGCGGAAACCTGGTTCCATCACCCTCCCATATTGCTTCGAGTGAGATTTTGGCTTGCCCAAGCAGGTCACTGCCGAAAGGGCCAGTAGTATAGGGGTTTGTTGGCAAACCTTAACCTCCGAACTTAGGTCAGGACCCCTCGAGCCAACAATGAAGACAAGAAATATCATCTAGGTACCCTATGATGTTTAATGTATTTTTTTTCATGTTATAACTTCAGGAATATGGCTAGGGATTTCAAAATTTATGACATGCTTGATTATCAAGGACACCATCAAAACCCTAGAATCAATTTTGCAAGATCGCAGGAGATATTGCAAAATGACTTTTCCAACAGAAAGTATATATAATTTGCTCCATCATTTAGGTTCAACATTGAATTTTACAAATTCCATAACTATGGACATATAGCTCACTATTACACATGAAAGAAGAAGGAGAACCCTAACATCAGGTACAATAAGGTTTGGATAAGAAGCAAAAACAAGAAGATCTAGTGAAAGAATAAATATCAATATTCATGCTCTTAGGATTCGTGAAGTCACAAGGCCATGATGAATCTACAAGTACTATAGAATATTTCAAGGTTAAAGATGATCTAGTTTTAGATTTGACTCATACATTCTTCTAAATAGTACAACTTGTTGAATCCCTGTGAATGTTGAAGAAGGGGAGTCTATGTAGCAGTGGGTGCACATTTGAAGATATATCTTTCGATTTTTTGATGGATTAAATCATCAGAGGAATTTTAGTATGTATATGTAATGGTAGATATGGACATGGAAATTTTTCAAGAAATACTCGTTGTCTTGATGCCAAGTGAAATCAACTATAAAAAGTCATGTGAGGCATAACAAGGCAAGGGGAGAGAAGCAATCATAGAAAGAAATAAATTTTGTAGGATTAAAGATAAAGACATTTTCATGGGGAGAAACACTTCCCCACTAATGTCAAAGGAAAATCAAACAAAATATTAGCGCATGGGTTTCCGGGGCGAACGATCGCAGAGGGATTTTGTGTTGAAAATGGCATCAAGAAGGATTTTAGAATAAAATTGTAATTCCACATCACATGACAGCTTGTACGTGCTAAATAATTTAGGATGACTTAGTTGGTTCTATTAATTCGAGTTGAAGGTCAAACCAAAGGCATGTAGAGTGTCTCCTACATTATAGGAGCCCTAGTTGAGTTTATTTTGAGTTTTAATTAATTAACTCAATTTATCTGAGTTAAATTCAATTAAACTAGTTCTAATTGATGGAGGAATTGGTAGGAGGTTAGACAGTGGGGTGTTGCTTCATGTGTTCAACCAGTTAAATGATAATTCACTCATAAATAACTAATGGATTTTAGTTATGAGAAAGACCCAGTTGAGATTGGATTTCAAGGGCATTCTACTATTAGTTGTATCTGAACTGTACAGGTGGTGCATGCAGTCAAATGAAAGCCCCTAATGGATTGCACAATATGGATTGGGAATTTCCCTAATTAATAGGGCCTAATTACCCAAGGAAACAACGCAAGGAAATATGGATCCTAGAGGGCAGAAAAATGGTTAAGTAATGAACCAAGCTTGTCTAGGAATCAATGAGACAGATAGAGATAGTGCAGAGGTTTCTCATCTTGGAGAAAATAATTGTAATATTCTCATATTCTTTGAATTATGAAATATACAGATAGTGGGGTTTTGAGATTAGGCTTTCCTCGGGAAAATATTTGTGTTTTGTGATTGAAATTATTTCTCTTTCATGTTTTTTTTATTTCAAGATTTAAATTCGTTTCCGCAATTGGTAGAGTAGATTCTAGTATAATGTTTTAGCATATTACAATTATCAGTTGAATCTACGTGGATTTTCTACATGGTATCAGAGTAGGAATCACTCTAAAAGAGAAGAATATGAGTTTTTTCTGTGTAGGTGAATCGAATTTTTATAAATACTCCTCAATACTAGCAGTAGGATTAGGATGTACTTATCTGGATTGAGACTCGAATATGCCCTTGAGGGTAGTTCAAATTACATATCTTGGAGAGATAGAATGGAAGCAGCGTTGGAAGAAAATGGGTTGAAGGATCTCATAGAAAGTGATTTTTCTAAGCCCTATTGGCTTGAATGAGTTAACACCCAGGTTCGAAGTAGTTGCGCTACCAAAAAAACCCTTTATTAATGGCCCTTTCAGCAACGATATGTTGCATAGACCGCAGTCTCACCCAAAGCACTATTGGGGGATGCTAGAACCAAGTTTCTAGATCCATAGGGATATTAGGATATGGATTTAATACTATGTTTCTTCCTTACACTTTCCTAAACTGCGCAGATGCAATTATATACTTTTACATTTTATGCCTTATTCATCAAGTACTACTACTGTGCATTGCGCATTTATCAGTCTTATGCACTACTCAACCTACTACAACACATATAAACAGCATAAAAGACTTTGCTATTCATAAACAATCATATAATGCTTTGCAATACATAAAATGACTTCAGTGATAAATAATAGACAAATTGCGCAAATACACAGAGATACTTCATAAATTTCCTTTCCTTCATTTATGATGTTTCTTCGTGTGCAATATTTTCCATTGGGGTTGCCATGACTGGGATCTTAAGGTCAGGAAGCTCGTTGCACGTCTTGGTGATAATCCCCTCCAAATGTTGTCTATGTTGAGTCACCTCTTGTTGGGTAGGGCCCAACTTGGTCCAGTTTTGAGTTAAAGACTCCACATTTTGAAGAAGTGGAGTTCACGATCTAGCGTAAATGAGTCAATCGCGCGGAGTTTAGGAGTCTTAGGGGCTTTGGGGTGGGCCAAATCCCCTCTTTTTGTAAATGGATCAGGTTTATTTTTCTATTTTTGAGTCTTCCCATGGTATGTAGGCCATGGTATTGTAAGATGTAAAGGTTATATAAAGTGGAGTCATGTTGAGTCATAAGGATAGAGATATAGAATATCCATCATTGTACGAGCACAAACTGATGGATATTTTGCATGGAGGCCTTGGTCTGCAGTTATGTGTACATACCACCCGCATCTTTATACGTGGGTCGAAGAAGGATTGTACTAAAAGACACATCATTAATAAAGGAAAGGAAAGTTATGAAGTATCTCTGTGTATTGGAGAAATTTGTCTATATTTATCTATGTAGCCATTTTATGTATTATGAAGCATTGTGTGATTTTTTTATGCATAGAAAATTCTTTTATGTTGTTTATATGTGTTGTATTGGGTTGAGTAGTGCATAATATTGATAGAGGAACAGTGTGCAGTAGTAGTAATTGATCAATAGGGCATAAACTGCAAAAGTAAATAATTGCATCTGCGCAGTTCAGGAAAGCGTAAGGAAGAAGCATAGTGGTAAATCCATGTACTCATATCCCTTTGGATTCAGAAACTTGGTTCTAACATTCCCCAATTTTTCCTCAAGTGAGACTGCGGTCTACGCAGCAGATCGTTTCCAAAATGGCCGGTAATAGAGGATTTTGTTGGTAGCGCTGCTACTCTGAACCTAGGTCTTGACCCCTTCCAGCCAATAAATGGTTCTATTTCCAGGATCAGGATCTAATTGAGGGATATGTGGATGTGGCATCTGACAAGAAAATAGATCCAATATTGGGTAAATCTGAAAGAAAGAGAGTTCGCAATTCAAGAAAACAAAAATGTGCGACTGCCAACTTAAGCTTGGTTGCAAAGATATCTTTTTACAGAGCAACACGAGATTTTACTCTTAAAATTTTCAAACGAGCAACACAAATGGGTTTTAAGGTTGGTTAAGAATAAGATGTGTTTTAAGAATGACGAGACTACTGCGTAGAGCCCTCAATCATTGCAGCAACTCAAGGAGACTAATAACAAGATCTAAGGAGTTGTTGATTTTTGGATCGATAATATTTTTGGATGATTTATAACTGAGTTCTCCATAGAAACATACGAATCATAAAATGAATCCGAGTGAATATTTTTCAAGGGTCCACGAGGTAGGTACTTGAATTATTTAAAGTTGTGGATTAATAATCTTTTATGTGAAAAGGGTGTATTGCGCATGAAATCATATTGATGTTTGTAAGAAGTAAATCTGGGTATATGCGAAGAGGTAAAATATTTAGGGTAGATCTGTTGTTGAGTGGATCTGAAAGCAAAGAAGGAGAAAATAACCACATAGCCCCTAGAGGTGCGTCGCAGTTAGAATTTGGAGACCATCAGGGCGCCTCTCGGATCCCCCATCCCGCTACTCGCCTCACTCCACATCCCCATCCACGTACATTTCCTCCACCTCTAGCTCCAACTCCACCTCCCCCAAGGGACATGGATAATGAGGTCAGAATGCCAATTTTTAGAGGTCAAGGATTAGAGGATCCTGGAAAAAAAAAAATTGTCACTGAAGCAGTATGGAAAGTGTGACATGTGACAGATGATGACATAAAGAAGGCGCAGTTGGTCACAGCACTGCGGGAAAGGGATTTGGCATGGTATATGAAGTACTTTGCGACGCATCGGGCTACCACGTTGGATGAGACAAAAAAACACTGAATTTAAAATTTAAGAAGCCAAGATCATAGTTGCAGTATATTACGGATATAAAAGAGATAAAACAAGCAGTAACTAAATTTTTTTGGGAATTAGATCAAAGGTTCAAGATGTTACTAGGACAAGTGAACTTCCAAATTGCTGACGAGAAACATAAGGAGTGGTTTATAGCTATGCTATTACCACATATCAGGCTAACTTTGACACAATAGAAGATAGCAACACAAGCCAAAGCTCTGGAAATTTCTATGAAATTGGAAGCTTTTCCAGTCACAGATACCCATGTAGGGGTGCACCAGATTCAGAGCCAATTAGCAGTAATGCATTTAGATTTGCAATGCCTGAAGAAGGGTAAGGAAATCCAATCATAAATTCGCTCAGAGGTATTGTGTATTTGTTGGCTTGATGGGGCCTAGACCCAGGTTCAAAGTGACTACACAGTCCAAAAAAACCCGCTATTACCGGCCCTTTTGGCAATGGCCTACTTGTCCAAATCGAAGTCTCACCCGAGGCAATATAGGAGGATACTAGAGCCATGTTTTTGCATCCAGGGGGACACTGGGATGTGGATTTAGGGCTTTTCCTTCTTAGCAGAGATTCCTAGGACATAGCTATCAATAATACCAATCTTGTTCAACACAACTGTTGAAATTACTCACAGACTACGCGATCTTACTTATTCAAGCATTAAACAAAAAAAATAACTATAAAACAGACTGTGTTATTCAATTATAGATCAAAACCCTTATTCAGCATAGACATTCATAAACAGTAAGTAAAAATCAAACACATCAATATACTCAGGTATTTCTCAACAATTCTTTCATTAACAATCATATCTTCTCTTTACATCCACTTTCCGCCCTGCACACATAGCTGTAGGGGTCTACGCACACAAGTGAAGACTTCCTAAGGTTTCCATGCACAAAATTGCAGGAGTATTTCCTCTAACCCAACCATAGACTCAAAATCAATACAATATTACATTAAAATGCATCATTCAAGTCTGTTCTGCTATAAAAAACCTTACCTTTGACTTCTATCTAGACTCCTTATACAGATTTGGATTTTACAATACCATGGTCCCAAACCATGGACGAAATCCAACATTCACAAAAATTCCCATCCCATTACATAATAAGGTGCTTTGACCCACCCCAAAGCCCTAAGACCAAAAATATACTTCGTGTTGCACGCTCCGCTCCTCAATCTGCGGAGCCTTTACTTCGCAGGGGATCCCAACTCCAAAGGCCCCTCGATAATGATCTGCTTGCGCAGATCGAAGTCTCACCTAAGGCAATATAAGGGGATTCTAGAATCAGGTTTCTACACCCAGAGGGACACTAGACTATATATTTAGGGCTTTTCCTTCTCAGCAAAGCTTTGCAAGTGAGAGTTATCAATAATACTAACATTGTTCAACACAACTATTTAACTTAATCACAGACTACGCAATCTTACCTATTCAAGCATTAAACACACAAATAATTACAAAATAGAATGCATTATTCAGTTACACATCAAAACCCTTTTTCAGCATAGACATTCATAAACAGCAAGTAAAAAGCAAACACACCAATATACTGAAATATTTCTCTACAGTTATTTCATTAACAATTAGATCTTCTTTTTACATACACTTTCCACCCTGCACACACAGCTGCAGGGTCCTGCACACACAAGTTTATACTTCCTAAGGTTTTCACGCACACAATTGGAGGAGCCTTTCCTCTAGCTCAACCATAGACTCAAACTTAATACAATATTACATCTAAATGCATCATTCAATCCTATTCTACTATAAAAAAAACTTACCTAAGACTGATATTTATACTCTTTATATAGATTTGGATTTTACAATACCATGGTCCCAAACCATGGACGGATTCCAACGTTCACAAAATTCCCATCCCATTACATAATAAGGGGCTTTGACCCGCCCTAAATCCCTAAGACCAAAAATATACTTCGCGCTCCGCTCCTCGATCTATGGAGCCTTTACTTCGCGGGGGATCCCAGCTCCAAAACTATCAAATGTAAGGCAGAAGGCCATTATAAAGATCATTTCCATGTGTATAAATATTACATCAATGGTGGCACACCTAATCTGTTGAACCCGGGATCAAGTGTATGGTGCGACATATGTAAAATTTTAGGTCGACATCGCACATAATAATGCTATTTGATGTAGAATTATGTGCAGAGAAGGAGTCGTTTTGTAACTTTTGTAGCTTCATAGGCCATGATGAGAAGAATTGTCCCAGTTATGAGTTAATTATAGAACAGACTGCGGGTGCATACAAAATGAAAGTTGAAGGGTGCACGCATGAAGGTCATGGTCCACCAGCAGGGCATGGAGGCTTCTAAGGCCGAGGACGAGGCATTGGTCGAGGACGTGGTAAAATAATATGTTATAAATGTGGAAAAGTAGGAAACTTTGCAACAGATTTCCATAATCCCACAACCCCTTATTGCAAGTATTGAAGAGATTTTGATCATGTAGTAGAAGATCGTCATGTTCTATTAGCGAAGATGCAGAAGAAAATAAATCAGCAGCCTACGTAGAACTTACAGATGATGACTGTGGAACCGCATAAAGAAGAGCCTAGAGTTAATATAATAACCTGAATTGGCGCAACTACGGGGGAAGATAACGCAGTAGGAAATAAGCCTATGGAGGAAACGTGGGTCAGAAAGGCTAGAGATAAGAATACTAGGTTCAATATGAAAATAAGAAAGGAGATGTTTTTGGAGGTGAAGAAGAGTTTTATGGACCTCGGAGTTTCAACATCTAGGACGTAGCCACAGATTCAACAGAAGCTAATGCCTCGGAAGAACAACACCCAGGTGATTACTGTGACAAAGGAGTTTAACCCAACTATATTGAATTCATTTTTACAAACCTGCATGAAGTTATTAAGATACCATAAAGTTGTTGAAAGTCTCTAGGCGTTGATACTCCTGCGCAGGAAGAAAGGAACAGCGTAGTGAGCCATGCGCAGTAAATAAATCGCATCAGCATGAGAAGAGGACATGAAGGGAAATGATATTAGTTGCACAAATTCGGGACTATAACATGGATCAGGTAATCCTCGATTTTGGATCTGATGCCAATGTCTTGCATAAGTAGACATGGGACTGAATGGGAAAACCACAGCTGAAATGGTAACTAATCCAGTTAAGAATGGTTAATGAGCAGAAGATTATTCCTATGGGAATATTTCCTGGTATAGTTGTAGACATTGAAGGAGTGCACGCTATGTAAAATTTTGAAGTAAATGAGATTGTAGATGAAAACAATCCATATCCAACACTGCCTGGATTGGATTGGGATTTTGATACTGATGAAATAATCAATCCGAACAAGAGAAATATAGTGTTTGAACAAGGTGATCTAAGGGTCATTGTTCCCCTAGACCCGTCAGAAGGAGTGTGGTATACAGAGCCTGTTCGAGATGGATATTATGATTTAGATATTGATAATATATACAAGCTCACAACTAAAGAGGAAGACTGGATAAATCCCACTGCAGATGGAAGTATAATATGGGAGAAGGACAACTCATGTATTTTAGATTCTGACGAGGAACTGTAGAATTGGTAGAATAGGCTGCATGAAGTTTCTACTAGGCGATGTAACAGAATTACAAGATCACTTCGTTGCATCACTACAAAGGTATGTAATTTGACTTACTATGATGGGATAGGATATTTCAACTTTTTTCTTGATTAATTTGAAGGAGCAGTATCGAAAGAACAAAGGTTCCAATATTTGGGCATGGTGCTAAGATCTACACCTAATAGATGGTGGGGTACTCATAAGGGAAATATTGGGAGTTGGAGAGAATATTGAAAATTGATGAATATCATATTTGGTTAATTAAATACTAGAATGGAAGTAAAATATGATGGCAAGGATGACCCTCGTGGGCATATTTTTCACTAGACTACAATGTGCGGCGATGATCCAACACCGGAATGGGTACATACATTCTTTCACACATTAGATGTGGTACCTATGAATTGGTATCTTGAAACCGAGTTGTGACATGGAACATCGAATTGAGAAGAGTTGGTTGAAGGATTCTTAATGACTTTTAGTTTTGAAGATGAATTTCAGTACATAGACGAAGCTTCTCAAGCAATCAGAACAAAGATTTTCATGTATACAACTACGATAGCCTGGATCCAGCCTAATTGGGCCGCATAGTTGGAACATGCATTAGAATTCTATAATGTGACAATGGAAGAGGATTAGGAAGATCCGTGCAATATTAATATCCTGGATTCAGAAGGAAAACATGAGGTTGTTGGACCAGAACTTGATATCTTTGACATAGCACAACCGGTGAAGATGCAGAAGGTGAATATAGGGTCATAAGAGGAGCCAAAATTTGCGCTAATTAGGGATTATTAGGATGCAGATATAATCAGCAAGGTTGCAGAGCTATTGCATGAATATCAAGAACTCTTTCCCATGAAGTTTTCTGAACTGAAGGGAATAGTCGGAGACCTTGGATTTATGAGGACCAATTTGAAACCAAATGTGAAGCCTAAAAAACAACAACCATATAGATTGAACCCAAAGTACAAGGAAGGGGAGAAGAAGCAAAAGGGTGAAATTAGAATTTGTGTTGATTTGAGGAAGTTGAATGATGCATGTGTGCATGACCCATTCCCTACATATTTTACATATGAAGTGTTGGATAATGTTGGAGGACAGGAGGCCTACTCTTTTATAGATGGGTTTTTAGGTTACCATTGGATTAGAATTGCACCAGAAGATAGGAGTAAGACAAATTTTACCACTGAATGGGGATATTTTCAGTATATAATCATGCATTTTGGATTGAAGAATGCTCTTGCAATATTCTCTAGAGTAATATGAGTCACAACTTTTAAGGAGTGCATAAAAAATAAATTTGGAAGTTTATTTTGTTGATTGGACAGTATTTCGACTGCTGAAGAAACATGTTTTGAACTTAAGACTAATGTTGGATGCCTGCAGAATGTATCAAATATCATTGAACTTGAAGAAGTGCATATTTTATGTACATTTTGGTATACTATTGGGGCATGTGGTTTGCAGAAAATGATTGATGTTAGACCCCGCGAAGATTTCTTCTATTGCAAACCTGGAACCACCTAAGATAGTGAAGCAATTGCGCACAACCCTTGGACATACTAGCTACTAAAAGAAGTTTATCAAGGCATATGCAGAGATAAGTACGCCAATGGAAAACATATTGAAGAAGGATGTTACTTATTTTTGGGATGAAGAATGCCAAAGAAGCATCAACATACTAAAAGAGAATATGGTAACTATGTCAATTCTAGTTTTTTCGGACTGGAATAAAGGGTTTCGCGTTCATGTTGATGCATCTTGCAAAGAATTGGGCTCAGTACTGAAACAACTAGGTCATAGAGATATTGATCACCCCATCACTTTTGCAAGTAGGAAATTTTCCAAGGAAGAAAATAATTATTCCACAATATAATGTGAAGGATTGGCTATGGTATATGCTCTACATAAATTTAGGCATTACTTATTAGGATTGCACTTCAATATCTTCACAAATCACCCCACACTGAAGTGTTTGGTGAACAAGCTTGCGCTAGGAGGGAGTATTTGTAGGTTGTTGTTGTTGTTTCAGGAGTATGGCTTTGAAGTTATAGTTAATTCAGGGAGATTGAATACGGGACTTGATCATCTGTCAAGGATAGAAACTGGAAAAGAACCCACAAGCATTGAAGAAAACATGTCATATGCACAGTTATTTGTAATAAGGGTTTCATATGATTACTTCGCAGACATTATTCAGTTTTTAAGTACAAGGATGGCACTTGCGGAGTATATTGTGCATCATAAAAAGGAGTTGGTAGTCAAGGCAACTGATTTTTATTTGATTACAAGACATTTGTATAAAATGGGGTCAGATGAAATACTGCGCAGATATATCTATGAGCATGAAAGACAAAGAATTTTAGAAGAAGTTCATGGTGAATTTGCAGGAGGAAATTATGCAGGAAAATCCACTACGCATATTAATTTGAGATATGGATTTTGGTGGCCTACATTGCACAAGGATGCAAAATAATATTGTAGATCTTGTGATGCTTGTCAAAGAACAGGAAGAGCATCTAGGAGAGATGAAATTCCCTTGAACCCACAAGTGACCTTACAGGAATTTGATAAGTGGAAATAGACTTTGTTGGACTGATTAATCCACCATGGAAAAAAATTGGCGCAAGGTATATATTCACTGCCACATATTAGTTGACTGGATGGCCTGAAGTTAAGCCAATGAAGGATTGCAGTGAAGATACTAATGCGAAGTTCATATTTGAATACATTTTTTCCATATTTGAGTGCCAAAAGATTTTGATGAGTGATAGAGGGTCACATTCCTTGCATATAACTATTGAGGCATTAACTGAATAATTCCAAGTGCATCATCAGAAGAGCACACCTTATCACCCTAAGGAAAATGGAACAGTTGCAGCTTTTAACAAGATTTTAGAAAATGCTCTAACCAAAGTATGCAATGTCAACAAGAATGATTGGGATCTGAGAATTATAGTAGTATTATGGTCTTATAGAACAACATGAAAAAATCTGACAGGACATACCCCTTTTAGGTTGGTTTATGGAAACGGAGCAATTATGCCTATGGAATATATTATGCCTAGTCTAAGAATTGCAGCAGTAACAGATATGGCAGACAATGATATCATGGAAGACTGGAATAGTTGCTTTCTTTGAAGGAAGACAGATTCATTGTAGGATATCATCATCAAGTACAAAAACCAATAGAAAAATCTTTGAATGACCAGCATATCAGGCAAAAAATATTCAAGGAAGGAGACTTGGTGTTGATGTATGACAACAAGTTCGCAGAGTTCCCAGGAAAGTTCCAAATGCATTGGTTGGGACCATATATTATCAGACACACCTCTGAGGGAGTCGCAGTTCATCTTGTGAGGTTGGATGGTCAGATTATTCCAATACAAGTGAATGGAAGTATTTTAAATCTATACAGGGATCTGGAACGTCATGTTGACTATATGAACGGGAAAGAGTCTTAGTGCCACATGCAGTTGAAAGGGGGTGCGGGACTATAAATACTATGTTGGAAAAGAACTTCGCTGAAGATGGATTACTGCATGAAACTTAAAAAGATATCGCAGTTGGAGAGAGATGCGACGAGGGAGGAATAAATGTGCTATAAAGCAGGGTTCATCGAAGTTCATCAGAAATATGACCGTCAGAAGTGAAACAATGGATTTGACATAAAAAAATTTGTTAAAAGGAGAGGGGAAAATTCATTTAATGAGAATAGCTAGGAAAACATGATGCCAAATCCACATTAATGAAGTGAATCTGAAGACAGCCATGGGGTCCGAAATTCAAATCTGCTATAAATATTGCCTCCCGCTCCGCAATTTGAAATTTTGTTCACTAAGAGTTAGAATTGTGATTTTGCGCCTAAGTGTGAGTTGGGATTTGAGCTACATGTCCACGAAGAGTTTATAGGATATTGCAAGGGAATTTTATAGGAGAGGGCTAGGTCGAATCATGACTACTACAGGGCCACATGTGACAGGGTCCAAGTCACCCAGGAAGAAGCCTGTTGCAGGAGAAGCACAACCAAAGAAACCAAAGAAGCTCGTTGTCCGATAGTAACCCAGGAAGAAAATTACCAAGGAGCAGAGAACTAAAGAGAGGCTTGATAATCATAAGAAACCAATGGAGATCCAAGAAAGTGATGAGGAGGAAGTTGTCGCAAATATCCCTAAATATTTTCTAGCAGAGGAAGTTGGACCCATTTACAAGTTCCCATTGTACATTTCACCGAGAAAGTCAACTGCAAAAGGAAAGAAGTACCCAATTATGAATGGAGGTAGACCTATTGGTGAAGGTACCAAAATTATGAATGGAGGACTAGGACTTTAATGATAGGAGCAAGTATCCTTAGTTCGAGCCGAGTTGATACTTGTGCACGGTATATAATTAGGAAACTAATGTGACCATATTAGAGGCACATAGGTTGGTTGCAGGGATCTAGCAGGTCGGGTTGTTGACTATGAAATATGTTCCACATTTTGGGTGCAGCAACATCAACATGATTTGTGTACGCCATATTTTTGTATTAGTGCATGACAGATGTCTCTGGTCGGGTGGGAGAATCCCTATTGATGATATGCTCATTAGAATAATAATCATGCTACCATGCAAGGGATTGAACCCTATAGATGAATTTGTAGGGAAAATTCAGGATAAGACGGTTGCAGAGGCAATTAGGGAAACATATGGCATCATAAATAAGTCTCAAGGATACGATATTAACACTATCAACGATCAAGCTATGTGTTTCACTGCACACATTTTGGCCAAGAAAATCATGAGGAAGTGTCACGTAAATGAGGTGTCATAACCAATAGTTTCTTTGGCTTAATAGTGCAGCAAAGGAGTCTAGTGTAACTGGGTTGGATATCTGTGCAAGGAATTTCTAAATGATTGTTGAGTTGTGCAGGAGGATGGCAAGAAATTCCACTACACCTAGTTGTTTCTCTTAATAGCATTTATGACATGGAAAGAACTTGAGGAGTCACATTTCACCATTGTGGATCCAAGCATATGTGAAGCTGCGAGGTACGCCTTGTTTTGTTTTAATAAGGACCCTGTCGCACGAAGGAAAATAAGTTTTTTGGGTATTGCTGGAGATGGATTTACGTACTGTGGTGAGTCGGCAACCTATGCTCTCCCTAATATTGTTTGAATATTGTCACACAACTTCATAATTTAAGATGGATTTTCATCGCGTCTATATCAACACACAAAAGGACCCTAAAGAGCAATGGTACATGCTATCTTATTTGGTCATAGGGGATGATATTGCACAGACAGTAAGCTAATGGCCGAGTGCTTGGTTGACTCCAACCACAGAAAGCATAGAGACAGAGCAGGCAGGAACTAGTGGGAAAGCCACTACAACAAATAAGGACACCAAAGGAAAGCCAGGCGGAAAACCCACCGAGAAAGGCACGTATAAAAATACAAGAAAAGTCACAAAGAAGGAACCCAAGAAATAATCTGAGAAGGATATTGGAAAGAAATGGAGCAGGACCTTGAAAACATTGGTGAGGAAACTGAGGGTGGATAGGGTGACCAGGATCCCTTTGAATATACAGAGACAATAGACTTCATGTTTGTTGTAAAGTAGCGAAAAATACCTATTGTGGGAGGTGCACGCAAGAAGAATAAGTCAGATAAGTCATAGAGCGCGGCGCCGATGGTCCTTACTGAAGGGGACATCAATGAGATTGGTGACAAGGTGTGCAATGTCACTGAGGATGCATGGAGTAGGCTATAAGATCAAGACACGGCTGTATTGAAGGAAGTATAATAGGGAATCAATGAATTGAAAGTACAAGCGAGCATGGCATAGGCGAGCATGACTCAAGCGAGCATGGTCCAAGAACGACGCAAGTGCGTGAGTTATAAGTAACTACTGAGCTACGTGTTTTGCAGGTACCTGGAGAGGCACTGAATTTTAAGGACGTAGAATATCATGAGTGCACCAATAATTGGCACAACCTTAGTTTGAACCTTGTTGTACTACCCATCCAGACGTTGCACTATTTTCACCAGGGAGTCATAGATGAATTTAAGGTGCACAAGAAATGTGATTTGCTGGTCATTAAGGAATTCAAGTAGGGAAACAAGAATATCTTCAATGACATGAATAAGGCACTCAAGGACCGTGATGAGGTGACTTAGCACAAACAACAGTGGGAGGGGATTATCACCAAGATGTGCAGTGAGTTTCCTAACCTCAAGATCCCAACCAAGTCAGCCCTGGCAGAAAATATTACACAGCTCACCACTACAATCAGAGATACAAGAAATGAAATGGAAAGGGTTAAGTTCGAGCTTTAGATGCAGGTTAACCAGTTGCAAATTAGGTTGTAGCCAACAACACCGCCATAGGTGCGTGAAAAGTGGGAAGCAGATGTGAAGGTTGCACTTGAAGGTATCTCTACCACAGTCAAGGATTGTGGCAATATATTCGAAGACACCATGGAAATATGGACCTCATTGTAGGAGGATCCCAATGTTCGGAAAATTGAAGCAGATATTATGGAAAAGAAAAAATACTTTTATGAGATCAAATTCATAGCGAGGACCCTAGCACCTGCGCAGTGACTCGCCCGCATGCAGGAAGGAAAGAATATTCAGAGTCAAATCGAGGAGTTGTGAAGAAAAGAACAAATAATCAAAACGCAAACGCAACCATGGAAAAATGAGGCCATTCAACTTTTTAAGATAGTTGATTAGAAGCTTAAGTAGATGTGTCTGAAGCATAAATATGAGCTTCAAATGATCACAGGGCCAACTACAGAGAAGATATTTGAAGATATGTGTCAAGAGAAAATGCAATTTATAGCAATAATTCAGCCACTGAAGGATTCCTACACCAACATTCAAGAAAAGACTCAGGGTGCACCAGCTGAGTGACTCGGGATGAGTCACATGTGAGTGTCGGGGGCCTGTTGGGCAAGGCTTAACTTGGACCATTTTTGAGTTAAAGAATCCACATTTTGAGAAAGTGGAGTGCACGATCTAGTGGAAATAAGTCAATTACATAGATTTTAAAAGCTTCACGTGGAGTTTAGGAGTATTAGGGGCTTTGGGGTGGGTCAAATCCCCGCTTTTTGTAAAGGGATCTGTTGGCTTGAGGGGTCCTGACCCAAGTTCGAAAGTTAAGGTTTGCCAACAAACCCCTATACTACTGGCCCTTTCGATAGTGACCTACTTGCGCAGGCCAAAGTCTCACCCAAAGCAGTATGGGAGGGTGTTGGAACCAGGTTTCCACACCCTGAGAGAGAGAGCAGGTAAGTCAAGCAGAGCTGTGTTCCCAGCTTATCAGCTTCATATTTAACAGATCTAGTTACGGACTGATATCGCAAAGCTCATACCTACTAATTACCTTCGCATCCACGTGCGTAGTACCAATCTACCAGTACAGCAACTATAATCACAATAATCAATAAATCATAGATTCATATAACAAGAACAAGGATACTCTCATAGATATAAAACAAATCTATTCGCACGTTCACTGTAATATTCCAAAATTTGCATGCAGCAAATTGGAATATTATTTTTTGATTATTTCATCTAGGAGGCGAATAAAATGGGTAAAAGGCCCATTAGTAGGAATAATATCCTTCATAGTGTGAAAAGGATCATTGGAGTAGCTTATTTTGCACCTTCCAGTGTGAAAAGGGGCAATTTGCATGAGGACAAGGTCAAGTTTGACCAAGTCAATAGCGCTACCTAAGAAGTGTAGCTTTCTTGGGAAGACAGCGCAGTTTTGGAGGGAGGAATATTCTTTGTGGAAGAAACCCTAATGTGTGGGGTCCAGGGAAAAGAGGCATTCACTTTCATAAAAGGATGAAGAGGCAACCATAGTGAGACATCTTTGAGCATTTTGATCATTTGTCTGTTTAGACTATTTGCAGTCTCTGACTGTTCAGCTGAGTTGCAGTGCTGCTTAGCACGAGGGATTCCTATTTAGTATTTCCTCTCCTTCTTGAGAGGCCTCTTGAAGGATTTAACTTCACTTTCTCCACATCTTGGCTCAAGGCCAAAGCCACTACCATCAGTCACTGCGTTATTTCTGTTGAAGTATAACATAGTGTTGTTGGGTGTTGCAGTGGAGGGTTCCATGACGCCTTTCCTTAGCTTATCTTTCAGAGGAGGGAGTTCCTATTCCTCCGGGAGGTCAGTGAAGGAGGTTTCTGAGCTGTATTGTAGATTTTGCATCAAGGCCAAGCATCTCCCATCATAGATAGCACAGTCCATTCTCCATACTGCATTATTCCAGTGCACACTTGTAGTGAGGGGTTGCACCACCATTTTGGAGGAGGAGATCTTCAGTGTCGGGATCAGCCTTGCACTTGATATATCTATTGGAGGAGGTTATTTCAGATTGCACATAATCTTCATCCATCTCCAGTATTTCAGAGTTGCAGCTACTACCCAGCAACTCTAGCATTTCTACAGATTTTCCATTTTCATGTATATTGTAGCCAATCCTTCCAAGGATTGTGTATTATTGTTGTATTAGTGTTTCTAGGGATTGAGAGCTTGCTCCCCCTCATTTCTTTGAGCTGATATTGATATATCATTCTATTATCATGTATTTTGTTGCAGTGTCTTCTATAAACTGCATTATTTTAGCCAGGGCTTTTCATATGTAGCAGTGCTCTTGAATTTTCTTGTATATGCTCTATTGAGGCTTCCATTGCCTAGCTGGAGTGATTGATTCCTCCACACATTGTATACAGTTACTACTATATCAGCTATTTCTTGGCTATACATATCTTCATGTGTTCACAGCTATAGAATAACGTTGTCATTCCATTATATGTGCTTACATTTGTTGCAGTCCCTCATCGGGAATTTTCAAAGGACATCTAAGTGTGGGAAATCTATTTAACTCACGTAGAAAGATTTATTTGGATCCATCTCTTGGATTTAGGACTTATATACATTGATCTAAGGGATCTAGGTCCTAGTTTCAATTCCTATAGCAGCCATTACTGGAAAATGTGTTTTCCAGTCATGTCTTGCTAGTTGTTCCGAGTTTGGAATATTACAGTGGTATCAGAGATATTATTAGTACATTCCCCTTGGGGATCTCAGCAGAACATGAATAACAATGATTAGAATTGAGATCTACACCATGGATCTGCAATAAACTTCAAAAATTTCTGGAGAACATGATGCACAGCAGATCAGATCTGAAATGGAACATAGATTGGTTGGCCAATCTATGGATCACCACAGTGAAGGGAAGGATCCCTTTCACCAGAGATCTATCCTCCAAGCTAATGAAAAACTGACACAGCAACTCTGCCTGCAAAAAGGACGCAATTTCCTCAAGGGATTGCGTGGATGAAGTGGATAACACTTTGGTCTGATGCCAAGACTATAATATTCCAAATTCGGAACAGCTAGCAAGGCATGACTGGAAAACGCATTTTCCAATAATGGCTACTACAGGAATTGAAACCAGGACCTGGATCCCTTAGATCAATGCATCTAAGACCTCAATCCAAGAGGAGGCTCCAAAGAAATCCTTCTAAGTGGGTTAAATAGATCTCCCACACTTAGATGGATTTATTTGGAGCCTCCTCTTGGATTCAGGTCTTAGATGCATTGATATAAGGGATCCAGGTCCTGGTTTCAATTCCTGTAGTAGCCATTACTGGAAAATGTGTTTTCCAGTCATGCCTTGCTAGCCGTTCCAGATTTTGAATATTACAGTGGTATCAAAGCTACTTTCTTGGCTCAGCCTATGAGTCTAAGCCTAAGAAGATCAGAAGATTGAAGAGGATGGGATTTATCTCATCACATTTCAGATCCATGAAGAACCTCCCGAAGGAGGATAATCAGAAAGAAGAGGAAACACCCTGCACTTCCTATTATCATCAAGGAGACAAAGAAATAAGCAGGAAAAAGACTCCATATTTTGGAGAAGAGAGAGGGGATAAGCTCACAAGGCTTCTTCCTAAATCTATACATATTATTCATGAGGAGTTCAAGAAGATCCGGAGGGATATGCATGAAGAATCTTGAAGAGGGTTTGAATCAAAAGAAAAATCTAGTTTGTCAAATGAGGAGTGTGAGAAAGCAGTTACACACTTGAATACACAGCGCAGTCACATGCCCAGGATTGCCGGAAGAGAGATGGGAAGAGAAGAAGATGTTTCTATGAGGGAAACCCTTAGTGATTTCTTGAAAGAGTATGAGTTTCAAACTTGGAAATTTTGAGATCATCTCATTTTTGCAGAGTTTTGCAAGATGAAGGTGAATGGAAAAGAGCAGCAGGATAGATTTCATCTATCTACCTTTGGAGGATCACCTATATGTTCAGCCAAAGCTTGGGTGGAGGAGTTAGATACCTTCTTGTAGCACCACCAAATGCCGGAGGATGAAGCCATCAGAATTGCAACGCTGCATTTGAGAGGTAAGGCTTATGCCTGGTGGATCTTTGAATCCTTTACTTTGAGAAATATAAACATTGCATCTTATGCTAGCTTCACTAAGGCATTAGTGGAAAGATTTGATAGAAGGGTTCATGAAACACATATGGTGGAGAAAAACAAGAAAACTCAAGCAAAACCCTTGCATGAAAACTTGCACCACACTTTTCCGGAAGAAAGGTTTTCATCTCACACCTTTGAGCAAAGGAGCATGGAGATCTCTTTTTCAAAAAGGGATCCAATCATTAGTGAGTTTCCCATTCATGTTACAGAGATTGAGGGCAACAGCGCTATTAGATCTGGATTTCATCTAGTACCTCATGTAGAGGAAGGAGGAGCTCTTGCTCCAAGTAGAGGGATACTTGCATCTTTGCAATGAAGTCCCCAAGATCTCATGTGTGGAGATCAAGGCACAACTCATGTTTTACATGTGCCATTGTTGAGGAGGTGTGGAACCATGGAGACACAAGGAGGAGGTAGGGAGAAGACCCAGCATCATGAGATGAGGAGTACACATCCCTATTCATTTAGGGGTTTGATGCGCCTAAGAGGGTGATTGGATTACGTAGTGGAAGCATGGATAGATTTTTTCATTTATATACGCAGTCACCTCTTGAGGATGATGTCTCATTGCATGGAGTCATTTTGCTGGGGAGACCACTGGATCAGCAGAGGAGGATGGATGCTTCACCAGTTGAGGCACCACTCTGTGATTTCATAGGAGTGGGAAACTTGGGAGAGCTTGATACAGCACTAAGATTCTTTGGTAGACTCAAGGAGAGAGGGAGCATTCCCTCAACATCATTAGTACCCACTTCCATTTCAGATTTTGCGCTGTGGCAGAAGCAGCAAGGGAAGGATAGTAGCCTTCCAACTTGCATCTTTGGCATGGGAGATGTCAAAGAGGAGGATGACCATATGATAGATGCTCTTCATGAGAGATCATCAGTGCTGTCACTATGGAGGATAGATCCATATTGGAACTCCTAGCTGTTGGTGGAGTATTCCAAGGATCTTTTTACTTGCATGATTTTGGATTTCCAAGTGCATGAGGAGGGTTACTCAATCAGAGATGAGGTCATCTACTATCATGATATATCTTCTTTCCTAGAGCTTCCCAGCTCAAGGAGAAGTTGCTACATGCAACTTATGAGGATTTCCTTTTCAGCCCCACTTGTTCTATGAGAGCATACCACACCATCATGGAGGGGTATTCTTGGATGGGCTTTGAGGAGGAGATATATCAGCATATGAGGATATGCATGGACCAGATGGACATGGATGAAAGAAATAACTCTTTGGAGGATTTATCACAGCCACCTCTTTTCTCTTTGAGGATGAGAGGAGACTCACTTATGAGCCACTCCACTTATATGAGCAGAACATATGGTAAGGGCGATGATTATTTTCATGATTATTTATATGATGTATGTCCCTTAACCATACATGTGCAGGATGTTGCTCCAAGGAGGAGCATTCTTTCTTTAGAGCTTCATGGTATAGATGAGGCCATAAGCATGACTGATGGGCCTTCCCTAGAAGGACTTGGGGAAGAGATATATTATGGAGGACATACTCATTGTACATCTTACATTATTCACTTCCTCCATACTTATGAGGAGATTGGAGCAGCAGGCAAGTGGTTGAGAAGCCACTTATTTTATCAGTCTCTATTGTAGTTGAGGATCAAGCTGCGCTGGTTGCACTTGAGGGACCATAGTCCTTCTCCTTTGTTGCATATGGCAGCAAGTATGATTCTCATTTTTGCTCCCTATGGCTCTATTTTTTATATCTTTATGAGGAGCATGTTTGGGAGAGAGACACATTGGGTGAATGTGTCCTTTGAGGGGGAATCCTCCCACACTTTTTGCACTACATGTTCTAAGGGGAACATGGGACATGATATGGTTACCTTAACAACACACTTGTCTCTTTATGAGGTGAGCCATATGATGGAGGAGATGCCATATGATGATGACTTCCAACTCATCATATATGGGGATATTTGGGCCATCATGATTTGCAGTGTTGGGGGAGAGATCTTTGGAGGTCTAGTCCTCATTTTTCCACTTGAGGGAAAACTTATTACAGCCCATGGACAACTAGCACTCTACACTTATCATAAGTGGAGAGATGGACAGCATGGGGTAGGCTACATAGTCTACCATGTGCATATTTTCATCCCACCTACTTTATCGGAGCAAAAGGTGGATGTAAGCTTTCAGGATTTGCCTAGTTGGAAGGTGACTCATTTTGCATGGCTCATAGCTTGGAGATGGAGGATCCATATGGGAAAGATAGTTCCCATTATATTTTAGATTCCATTCTTCAAAGGGACCTTTAGACATCACTTTGCTATCCTCTTGAGTATTTCACCTTTACATGATGATGGCTTGATAGCTAACTTGCATGTAACTGAGGAGGGGCAATCTGGAGGCTTGATTGATGAGATAGCATCACTTTCCTTGGAGGAGATCATCACACAGGGATGCTACAGGGAGAGGAGAAGAGAACTCAGTCTATCCTTGCACTTGCTTGAGGACAAGCAATATTTGAGAGGGGAGGACTGTAATATTCCAAAATTTGCATGCAACAAATTGGAATATTAATTTTTGCTTATTTCATCTGGGTAAAAGGCCCATGAGTAGGAATAATATCCTTCATAGTGTGAAAAGGATCATTAGAGCAGCTTATTTTTCACCTTCCAGTGTGAAAACGGGCAATTTGCATGAGGACAAGGTCAAGTTTGACCAAGTCAACAGCGCTGCCTAAGAGGTGTAGCTTGCTTGGGAAGACAACGTAGTTTTGGAGGGAGGAATATTCTTTGTGGAAGAAACCCTAATGTGTGGGGTATAGGGAAAAGAGGAATTCACTTGCATAAAAGGAGGAAGAGGCAGCCATAGTGAGACATCTTTGAGCATTTTGATCATTTGTCTGTTTAGACTATTTGCAGTCTCCGGTTGTTCAGCTGAGTTGCAGTGCTACTTAGCACGAGGAATTCTTGTTTAGGATTTCCTCTCCTTCTTGAGAGGCCTCTTGAAAGATTGCACTTCATTTTCTCCACATCTTGGCTCAAGGCCAAAGCCACTACCATCAGTCACTGCATTATTTTTGCTGAAGTATAACGTAGTGTTGTTGGGTGTTGCAGTGGAGGGTTCCACAACACCTTTCCTTGACTTATCTTTCAGAGCAGGGAGTTCCTATTCCTCTGGGAGGTCAGTGAAGGAGTTTGCCAAGCTATATTGCAAATTTGGCATCAAGGCCAAGCATCTCCCATCATAGACAACGCAGTCCATTCTCCATACTGTGTTATTCCAGTGCACACTTGTAGTGAGGGGTTGCACCACCATTTTGCAGGAGGAGATCTTCATTGCTGGGATCAGCCTTGCACTTGATAGATCTGTTGGAGGAGGTTATTTCAGATTGCACATCATCTTCAGCGATCTCCAGTATTTCAGAGTTGCAGCTGCTACCCAACAACTTCGGCATTTTTGCAGGTTTTCCATTTTCATGTATATTGTAGCCAATCCTTCCAGGGATTGTGTATTACTGTTGTATTAGTGTTTCCAGGGATTGAGAGCTTGCTCCCCCTCATTTCTTTGAGTTGATATTGATATATCATTCTATTATCATGTATTTTGTTGTAGTTTCTTCTATAAACTACGTTATTTTAGCTAGGGCTTTTCATATGTAGCAGTGCTCTTGCATTTTCTTGTATATGCTCTATTGAGGCTTCCATTGCCTAGCTGGAGTGATTTATTCCTCCACACATTGTATACATTTGCTACCATATCAGCTATTTTTTGGCTATACATATCTTCATGTGTTCACAAATATAGAATAACGTTGTCATTCCATTATATGTGCTTACATTTGTTGCAGTCCCTCATCGAGCATTTTCAAAGGACATCTAAGTGTGGGAGATCTGTTTAACCCACTTAGAAGGACTTATTTGGAGCCATATCTTGGATTTAGGACTTAGATACATTGATCTAAGGGATCCAGGTCCTGGTTTCAATTCCTGTAGCAGCCATTACTGGAAAATGTGTTTTCCAATCATGTCTTTCTAGTTGTTCTGAGTTTGGAATATTACATTCACTAATCAATATAGTCCACAGTTAACAGAGCTACTACCAGTCATAGATCTAATCAACATTCTCGCATCAGCACTATCACATGTAATATCATAAACGCATGAACAATAGATCACCGTAATACTCTGTATTATAATAAAGATAGATCCGCAGCAATAATGGATAACCAATAGTAAGTGTAACAGATTCAACAGTTTGCATCAATAGTAAGACATAAACTCAGATAACGCAGAGGTACTCTAACCAGATTCGCATATGTTAGCCTCCAAAACCCAATACAATCCAACACATCCTACACACATAGCCAGTAGGGTCTACAGACAATAGGACTGAGGATCTCTGTGCACACAGCCAGCAGGAGTCCTTACCGTAGCAACCCAAACAGATCTAACAATTCGCAACTATCATAAATCTCTATTCTTTGCTTGCCTATGACTCAAAAAGTTTTATCTATTTATACCGATTTAGCATACGCATCCAATGGTCCACAAACTATGGTTTTTGAATTCTTGGTCTACCGTTGACCCGTTACAATGCATTAGGGGCTTTGACCCACCCCAAAACCCTTGCGTTAGACTAAATATTACAAAAATATACAAAATGGACAAAATTCGCAGCTTTAGGAGACCTTGTTCCAACAGTCCCCCAACACAATCTTGTGACTCATCTCGAGTCACTGTGATGGTGGGGTCTCCGCCTATGCCTGCAACAATCTGATCACCTCGGCTAATGGAGGCAACACGCCTTCACTCTGAGCAGCAGCATTCTGTGTGATGTCGACCAATTTTTCTAAAATCGGGCCTTCCATCGTGGCGGTGACACTCTGCAGAGTCTGGTTCAGCTACTTAACCGCGACATCAACATCTTGAGAAAGCTTGAGGACCTCAACAGCCCAAGGCTTCAGGCGGTCACCGAGGGCCTTCTTCTTTTGCCATATTTCATCAATATCATCTTGGAGGGCGTGACTGGTGCGCAGTCGTGTCAAACGGTGAGAAAGAACTAAAGTGGGCAGGGTGGCTTCCAACATCTCGAACTCTTCTTCTTTCTGCCGCAGGTCTTGGTTGATGCCATGCAGAATCAGGTCGCACTGGACCTTGGTCCATAGTTGCATGGTCGTTTCTAATAATTGGGAACCCTGCGCAATTTTTCCTATAATGGCCTTTGTAGCCACAGTGACCAGCGCAGTTCGTTGGGCCCGTATATCCGGAGGTGTTTCAGGCTACAACTTAGCCTGGAGGTCAGAAATCAGTTGCTCCATTCGTGCCTTGACCATCTAAACTTCCTCCCAGGAGGCCGTCAGTGTTGCGAACAACCTTTCAACCTTCGCCTGAGGGGTGGCTGTGGCCGGGATCTCTGTGGTAACATCTGCGCAAAGTTGGTGAATCACATTTTTGAGCTTTTTGTGCTTCATGGTGGCGAGGCACACTTCAGCATTCTTTGCATCAATTGATTGTTTAGCCACTCCGAGTTTTTGGTGCACTTTTTGGTCTCGATGTTGAATTTCCTGAAATACAGAGGTGTGGAGACCCTGCAAGGCCTCATGAGGTAGCCTAGCTAAATTCAGCTAGACTTTTGTACTAGCCTAGACTTGGATTCGCAGGTCGGGTGGATTGATCACAAGGGCTGCACCAGGTAGAAAGCAGAGGCGGCTTTCGTCTGTAACTAATTTCGCGCTACCAGTGGCTAAAGGTGTGCGTACCTGAGTTACACTGGTCTGCAATGTATCTGTCTTCAACTGTAGCGTACGGAGCTTGGCCTAGATTATGTCAATCACAGCTTTCTTCTGCTCCTCTATGGCTACCCACCTATCCTCCGTGGCCAAAGTGACTGCATCAGCAATTTTTTTAAGGTCTCTGTCAGTCAACGTGACTGTCTCGTCTCATTCCATCCGTTGAGAGCGCTACTTCTTGCGGGGTGTTTTGACAAGCTCGCTTGTTCACTTTGTGTCGCGGGGGGAGGTAGGTCCTCCTGCATCCAGTCCTTTTGTGCCCAGGTCTGGCTACGAATCTACCTGATTCTCCGCCTCGACGTCCTTCTCAAGAGTCTACTTCTGTTGCGCATCCTTTTGTGCGGCCGCGCCCGTATCTTGTCTGGTACTCTTGGTCACACCTCTAGTACCCTTGACAACGACAGGGGGGGTGAATTTTTATGTGTTGGCTCCTTTGACGCCCTTCGCGCCAGTTTTGAAGTTGATCTTCCACTTAGGAGGCTAGAGCACAATGACGTTGTCAACTTCCTCATCCGCCACCATATAAGGGAGAAAAGTACAGGATGTATCCTTGTGTGATCTTATCTGGATGTTGTGCATAGTTATTTTAAATTTCACAATGCCTTTTATCTATCATACATGGCAGGGGACAACCGTGATCAGGAGTTAATGGTTGCAGCCAAGCTGTAATGTTCCCAAAATGAATTTCTCAGCAAGACATGCCTGAAAAACACATTTTTCAGGGATGTGTGCTTCAGCTATCAAAAAAATTGTTTATAAACACTCATAAATCAATTCCAAATGCCGCAGAAACCTATACTCAACTTTTATTCTCAAAAAGGTGAGGAAAAGTGGCTTTTCATGCCCTAAAATTACTGTATTCAGAAATCTGCGTAAAAATAAGGGTCATGGCTCTAGGATATGTTATATCAGGTCATTATGGATTCACATACCGAATTTCAGCTCAAAAAATTAAGTATATCTAAGTTAAACAGCTCCTTCTCCCAAAACTAGGCTTAAAAACCCTGATTTCCCATGACTTGGAAGATGCAGAAATTTACTGAAGAAAGGGCAGCGTATTTTCTGAAGGTGCAAGATGTAAAAAAGTATTTACAATCAGAAAATGATTTTAGGAACATGAAATAAGCATTAAGCAAGGTTAAACAACGGTTTTACATGGAAAATCCCTCAAGATTGAGGTGCTGCAATACAAGAGAATGAACCAGAAACCCTTCAGTGTTAGTTACAGGAGGATGAAGCTTATTTTTATTATATTACAGATCTGAAACTGATAATTACATGAAAACAGAGATCTATAATGAATCAAAATTCCCAAAGGGATCTTTATTACATTCCCCTTAGGGATTTCAGCAATACATGAAAATGCCGGAGCAAATCTGAGTTTTACTGCAGCACGATTCAGAAATTTTGAAGCAAAAACTCCAGTGAATAAATCATATCAGAAATATAAATGTATTGGTTGTCCAATCCATGGATCACCCTTGATGCAAGGAGGCTTCCTTCACATCAAAGATCTAGCCCCAAAATGATGCCAAAAACCCTACAACACTACTCCTTCATAAATAACGTAGATCTGGGGAAGGAACTGTGCAGTATAGCATGAAAAACATATTGGTCTGATGCTAAGATCTAAAATGAGGCTCCCATATTCCAATACATCCCTTCAATGGATTATAACCCTCCTCCACTGAAAAGAAGTACTTAAATGCTATAGATCTAAAAAGATCTAAACTCCACTTGCTGCAACTTACAAAGGCAATCAAACCCTGAACAGGATCTACATTGTAGTTGGAAGTAGAAGCTTGGCCAAATGCCGGATAGTGGATAGATGCAGCACATCCTCCTCTAAATAGCTACTCCATGGAAGGAGAGAGGATTCCTAAACAGGAAACCCTCTTCCCTTTGGCTAACCAACCAAGAGAACTCGAGTTGCTCAAGCAACCACAAATCATCAACAACCCTTTTCCTTGAGCCTTCTCCTTACTCTTATAAGATGAGGATGTGCAAAACCCTAAACCACCTCAAATGAATTAACCCCTTTCACATTGGATCCTCCTTCTAGAACTGCGCTAGGTCTTCAAAGTGGTTCAATGTATCTGGACTGCTTAGTGATTTGGTCCTGTTGACCCGGTCAAGTGGCTCAATCCTATTCACACACAAGTGGCTTTTATTAAGAAATCTCTGAATTGTCTCTGTTCACATTGGGCATTGATTTATTCTCATGTTTTAGGAGTTTTTCATGTCCTCCTTTACATTTTATTCATCAATAAATAAAATTAAAACAAAATGAAATGTTCCTATTAGCTTGGGCTAATTAGGAACATTACAGTCCTCACCTCCAAAATTGTTGCTTGCCCTCAAGCAACTGCAAGGTGAGTGCTGAAAAATTTCCTCCTTGGTGACACCAACATAAGATAAGCTTCCTCCATAAGCCAAGTGCTCACCAATCGATCCATGTCTTTCTCCTCCAATGTTCTCATGAGATGCAAATAGCTCATCCCATAAAGAGACAATAGATCATATGAAACAAACATGGTTTGCCCCCATGCTCTCCCTGAAACAAGAAAAATTAAAGTACATGGAGAGTAGCCATCCCATGAGGCACATGCCATCCTTCCCCCTTTCTCCATACACCCCCATAAAATTATAAGTACATTATCAAGATAGGGAATCAAAATAATGTTCTTGAAAACAGAAAATTGCACATATGGAGGTGGGTCATAGTCCCACATGTGGAACCAACGCAAGGCATCCCCTACTTGGATCAAATGTAGATATGGTAAGTGGTTTTCCCACCACTTACTTGCTTCCCACATCATATCACCATGGCTGAAAGTGTGATATATGTTTGGTGCTTTGGGGAAGCACCCATCATCTTGAAAAATCTCCCTTTTCTTCTCAAGGGAGTGGCCTAATTCAAAAAAATTTGGGGCCCAATATTGGCCAATAGGCTCACATGATATAACACTTCTCCTTGGATTCGTGGCCTGCAAAAACATGGAGTAAGAGTACATGAAATCAGAATATAAAACATATGTAACATGATCATGTTTTTCACCAATAATCCTTCCCCCATCAATGGAATGGTGCATGGATCTATTCTCTTCCTTAAAAGAAGAAAGAGTGGGCTGGTTTAATTCTTCCTTTTTGAATCCTTCCATGCCATAGGTGTCATTTGGAAAGTTTCCCATCCCATGCTGCTTCAAACCACAATATAATAAGGGGCCATCCCACCACTTGTTTGCTGAAATAAGCTTCTTCAAAGCTCGGAAATGATAGAGGATAATGAGTGTTGGCTGAATGGAATTCAAGCAACACATGTCAAGCTCCAATTTCTCCCATGTGAGAGACTTCCTTTCATGACACAAACTCAATACATGAACCTTTGCATAAGAGAACATAATACATAATGCAGCAGCCATATAAGGTTCCATCCTCTTCTTGAAATACAAATGAATATGGGGAATTGCACTCCCAATGGATACATTCATCCAATGTATCATTCCTCCCCTCATGTTTACAATAAATATTGGAGCATCATTAACATCATGATATAAACATGCTCCCATATGCCATTTCATGAGAAGGTTACTTCTTCTCCCAACCCAAAGTACATACATGATTATGATATTCATTCTAAATATAAATACATGCATATACAACATGAACACCAGTAGATGTATGGACATGAAATTCAACATGGGGTATCCATACTCTCTCCTCATCAACCAAAACAAACATGCCTTCTTCTTATGCATTCTTTTCTTGAAATACAAGGCGTGAGACAAGAAATTCAAAAAACTTGGGTTGTACCCAAACTCACCCAATAGGAACCAGTGCAGGTGATCTCCTCCCTGCTTAAGATCTAGATGTGGTAAATGGTTTGCATGCCACTTACTTTCTGCTCTTCTCATTCCACCATGGCTGAAAGTGAAATGTATATTTGGGGCTTTAGGGAAGCACCCATCATATTGCATCACCTCCCTTAGCCCATCAAGGGAGTGGCCATATTTGAAAATAATCTTGGCCCATAGTTGGCCATGAAGCTTGTAACGTAAAACACTCCCCTTAGGAGTTATGGCCTGCAAATATAAAGTAAGATAATACATGCAATCATAAAATAATATGTGATTTACATAAGCATGCTTCTTACCCAAAGTCTCCAATGTTGTGTTGGCTTCCCTCTTAGAAAGAGATGACATTGATGCACAAGGTTGAGGGAACACTTTTCTCTTCTGCTCATCATGGGAAATCCTTGGTGGAATTCCTTCAAGTAAGGAGACATCAAGGCATAGATCATGGAAGGATGTATGGACTGATGTGTCCTTTATTTGTTTGAATAGATCTCTTTGCCTTCTTCTTGCATCAATATGCTGAAATAAAGAGGGACAAATGTTTCTTACCATGTGAAGCTTGCCCTCCTCTTTGCCTGCTGCAATCTTCAAGGTCTCATCCCTTGATAGTGATGGCACATGCTGCCCATAGATGGTGCCATAATATTCATATAATGAGACCTCCTCAATGAGAGATGACTGAATACATAAGTGGGGAAGACCCTCCGTGCTTCCACTGCACAATCCAATCACCTTCCTAGGTGTTTCAACCTTCTGCAATGGATAGGAATGAGGTTGGCCCTCTTCCTCATATCCTCTTTGTGTCCTCATGGTTTTACACCCTTTGCATTTCAAGGGCTTTTGAAATGAAATCCCTTTGAGATCTTCAAGAAAAAATCTCTTCCCTTTGTTCTTACTGCTCTTGCACAACGCAGTGCAACTTTGTTGCTCTAACCTAGCAGAATATAGAAATGTAGATCTCTTCATACAATGTGCTGAAATGACAACCGATGGGTTTTTAATTATACCTTGGTGGGATGTAGAAGCAAGAGCTTCTTCTGCAACTGTGCAGCCTTCCTCCATTATTGAAGGCTGCTCTCCCAAGGTTGTGCCAGCGCTAGTACAAATCTCCACCCTTTCAATCTCCTTGAGATCTTCTTCAGTACCCTTCAAGGTCTGGAAAAGGAGCAAGGAGATCTCCTCTTCTGTCATTTTTCCAAGTGGTGGAGCCATGCTCTTGTTTTTTCTGTACAATGCATCTTCTTTGTGAGGGTAGGAAGTGCATGGATCTTCCTCTCCTTCTTGAAACCTTCTATAGGTCTCACTGCAACCTTCTTCTCCTTGAAACCCTCTAGGAGTTTCATTCTCTTCATCTTTATCCTTTGTCTGTCTATCCTCTTTGAAGGGGCTCTTCATGGATCTGTAAAATGATGAGGTAAAACTCATCTTATTTATAATTCTGAACTCTTATTCTTTGATGTAAATTTCCCTCTTCAGGAATATCAAAATTCTATTCCAGAGATTGACTACAGGGGCATTTACTGGATATGTCACCTTTGAAGAAAGGATGAGATTCAGAGGCTACCCATCCATTTGAAAACTATACCTCTATATTTTAAAATCTTCCCCTTTAGGGATTCATCACTTTGGCTTGAAGCCACAGGCTGAGCCAAAGATCTTGCTCTAGTACCACTGTAATGTTCCCAAAATGGATTTCTCAGCAAGACATGTCTGAAAAACGAATTTTTCATTGGTGTGTGCTTAAGCTATCATAAAAAGTGTTTATAAACACTCATAAATCAATTCCAAATGCTGGAGAAACCTCTACTCAACTTTTATTCTCAAAAAGGTGAGGAAAAGTGGCTTTTCATGCCCTAAAATGACTGTATTCAGAAATATGCATACAAATAATGGTCATGGATCTATTATATGTTATATCATGTCAAGAGGGATTCACATACCGAATTTCAGCTCAAAAAAATTAGTCTAGCTAAGTTAAACAGCTCCTCCTCCCCAAACTAGGCTTAAAAACCCTGATTTCCCATGACTTGGAAGATGCAGAAATTTACAGAAGCAAGGGTAGTGTATTTTCTGAAGGTTTAAGATTTAAAACAATATGTACAATCAGGAAATGAGTTTAGGAACATGACATAAGCATTAAGCAAGGTTAAACAACAGTTTTACATGGAAAATCCCTCAAGATTGAGGTGCTGCAATACAAGAGAATGACACAGAAACCCTTCAGCATTAGTTACAAGAGGCTGAAGATTATTTTTATTATATTACATATCTGCAACTGATAATTACATGAAAACAGAGATCTATAATGAATCAAAATTCCCAAAGGGCTCTTTATGACATTCCCCTTGGGGATTTCAGCAATACATGAAAATTCCGGAGCAGATCTGAGTTTTATTGCAGCATGATTCAGAAATTATGAAGCAAAAACTCCAGTGAATAAATCATATCAGAAATATACATGGATTGGTTGGCCAATCCATGGATCAACCTTGATGCAAGGAAGCTTCCTTCACATCAGAGATCTAGCTCCAAAATGATGCCAAAAACCCTGCAACACTGCTCCTTCAGAAATAATGCAGATCTGGGGAAGGAACTACATAGTATAGCATGAAAAAAATATTGGCCTGATGCCAAGATCTAAAATGAGGCTCCAATCTTCCAATACAGCCCTTCAATGGATTAGAACCCTCCTCCACTGAAAAGAAGTACTTAAATGCTCCAGATCTGAAAAGATCTAAACTCCACTTGCTGTAACTTACAAAGGCAATCAAACCCTTAACAGGATCTGCATTGTAGTTGGAAGTAGAAGCTTGGCCAAATGCCGGATAGTGGATCAATGCTACACATCCTCCTCTAAAGAGCCACTCCATGGAAGGAGAGAGGATTCCTAAACAGGAAACCCTCTTCCCTTTGGCTAACCAGCCAAGAGAACTCAAGTTGCTCAAGCAACCACAAATCATCAACAACCCTTTTCCTTGAGCCTTCTCCTTCCTTTTATAAGATGAGGATGTGAAAAACCCTAAACCACCTCAAATGAATTAACCCCTTTCACATTGGATCCTCCTTCTAGAACTACGTTGGGTCTTCAAAGTGGTTCAATGTATCTGGACTGCTTAGTGATTTGGTCTTGTTGACCCAGTCAAGTGGCTCAATCCTATTCACACACAAGTGGATTTTATTAAGAAAGCCCTGATTTGTCTTTGTTCACATTGGGCATTGATTTATTCTCATGTTTTAGGAGTTTTTCATGTCCTCCTTTATATTTTATTCATCAATAAATAAAATTAAAACAAAATGAAATGTTCCTATTAGCTTGGGCTAATTAGGAACATTACACAAGCTACTCTGAAAGAGAACCCAAAAAACTTGCTTTTCCTCGAGACGTTGTGAGTCCTTAGAATCCCATAAGTGTGCATAGCGAGCCCCTTCACACATGTTCGAGGTAAGCTTGGGGAGGACTGACTCCGCAGGGGCTTCCTAGGCAACCAACGCTATGAGGAATAGTAACCAGGAATAAAAAAAGGTGTGGCCCTCTCCTAGGACTTGCAGACATTAGTCAGAAACTCATCACACAAATACTAGGCCCAGTTAAAACATACCCCTTTCCTGCATTGGCCTGCTAACTGAATTACGTAGGTTGGGACAGATGTGACCTGACATTTTCTCATATTTTTGCACGCCAACAACATCTTGCCCAACTGCGTGCCTTGGTCACTAATGGACTTGATTATAAAACCCCGAGTATTGCGCTCCACATGGTAGTTCTTGTGCACATACTCAGCAATTTCCGCCTCATACTTTTTACGCACACTCTCCAAAGGGTTGGGGCCATGCATGGGAAGGCTAGTAATTCTGTGAACCAGCGCAGCATCAATGGGGATCTCGTCCTAGATCCATAGGCAGCCATCATGAATTATGGTAAGAAATTGTCAGGCTAGTCGGTCTGTGACATTGTAGTGACAAAATTGTGGCATCCTTAGAAAGTTCAAGAGCCCAGAACTAGCCAATCCATGCACCCAGCGTTGAGGAACAATTTTGATCCCATCATTTTCCTGAATTGTGTCAAGGTATAATTCAGGCGCCAGCTCAGGGAAGGCTCCAAACTGGCCAAGTCGTTATCGTCAAATTTGATCTCGTGAAGCTTCCCAACCAGTTCACCAATGATAGGGACCTCACCCAGGGTCAGCGACATCTACAAATAAGTGATCAGGCTGTCGAGGTTCTTCAGCATGCATGTCGAGGTCCTGTGTGGCTGAACGAAGGGAGGTAACCAATTGATCAGGCCGGCAAGCTGGGCCTCCTCCTGAGCATCACACACCTAGGGAACCGCCTTCGGGGATTTTACGTTCCGCGGTGAAGTACGAGACTTCCCCCCAACCCATTTTGCGGGTTTTGGGGGCTTCCCTGAGCCTTCTGCTTTTTCCTTGCCCTTCTTTATGACTGGGGTGGAGAAAACTTCTTCAACCTCAGACTCAATCTCCACCACTTCCTCAGTGCCTTGTTCTGTCGAGATTACTGGTTCCAATGGTTCAACAGGATTCATAGCCATCATCCTGGCGTGAAAGAAAAACTCGGGATTTTTACTATCAGAGGGAGCAGGTTGCTCAGACATGAAAGAGATGCTATAGGCAGATAAATTCTTACAACACAAATTCATCCAAGACAAACATGCCAAGTACGAGCTATTCAAGTGATACGAAGCCCTTGTCTGATCTAGCCCACCTGTTTTATAGCTTTGGCTATCGCCCAACAGTAGGGTAGATTTCACGTGGAACTTACCATCAAGTAAACGATAAAAAAACTCCAGAAATCGCCTCATTAAATATCAGTCGCCCGCCCCATCCAACAGTAATTTTTTCTTTTTACCTGATTTGACTATTCCAACGGCTAGTTTTCGTTCCCTAAGTGCGCTCAGCGTACCCCTGCGCTTTGAGCATACCTCCTACGCTCCCAGTGCATCCCTGCGCTTTGAGCATACCTCCTGCGCTCCCAGCGCACCGGCTGTAGTCTGAGCCTATTCCTTCCAAATGTAATTCCACGTCACCATATCCCACCCTGCAAGATATTTTGTGTTGGCCTTGCTTGTGTAGTGAACTCCTACTATGCCTTCATGGGCTTTAATTAAGATAGTGTGCCTTTCATGCGCCATAACGTATCTGTGCAACATTGCATCAACGCCTAGTTTATATACATGACCTGCGATAATGGTAAAATCCGTCGCCCGGGTAACCAACTCCTTCTTTTGTTGTACCAAATATTCTGCAGGTGCCATGCCTGTAGTCAGGAACTGAATGACGTCAACGAATTTCGCATCAACGACCTTAATGGTGAATAGCTACGCATAAGGCAATCCTTCCTCCAAGTTAGTGGGTTCTTCGCCTGTCTCAATTCGGGACAAGTGATCCGGCCCAACATTCAACTTCCCTGGCTTGATTATAATTTCAAAGTCGTATTCCTGAAACATCAACAACCACCTGTAGGTCCCCCCCCCCCCCCCCAACACAGGCTTATTTATCAGGTACTTTAAAGATGAATGATATGTAAACGTCTTAAAGTGTCCTCCTAACAGATAGTGTCGATACTTCTGTAGTGCATATACCATGGCCAACCCTTTCCTCTCCGTGGTGGCATATTTGTGCTCCGCACTTGAGAGTTTTTTATTAGTAAATGCGATTCGGTGATCAATGTCTTCAGTGCCAAGCTGCGTAAGAACCGCTCCCAAGGAAATCCCTGAAGCATCAACATGAACATGAAATACCTTCACCCAATAAGGATAAATAATAATTGGTGCAGATACCATATTTTCCTTGAGTAGCTCAAATCTCTTCTAGCACTCATCATCCCACAAGAATGAAACATATTTCTTAAGTAGCTTGTCCAGAGGTGCTGTGATCAGCGTGTATCCCTGAATGAATTTTCTATAGTAGCTTATATGTCTAAGGATCGAATGTAGTTGTTTCTTAGTCGTAGGTACTGCCAGATTGATGATGACTGCAACCTTCGCAGGTTCCACCATCAACCTTTGTCGGCAAACTATATGTCCGAGCAAGATTCTGAAGGGTACACAGAAGATACATTTTTTTTATATTCAATAAAATCTGGTGTTTCCGACAGGCGTCCAACATCATGCGCAAATTTTAAACGAGCGTCTTTACTAAGCCAAAGACAGTCCAATCATCAAAATACACTTCTAGAACCTTGTGGATGAATTCCTTGAACACTGCGACCACTACCCGTGAGAAGATAGCAAGGGAATTCTTGAGTCCAAATGGCATGATGGTATATTGGAAGGATCTCCCTTCAATGGAAAATGTAGTTTTGATGCGATCTTCTGGTGCAATTCTAATCTGATGGTATCCGGAGAACCCAACAGTGAATGAGTATGCTTCCTGGCCTCCTACGCTATCCAGGATCTCATCAGAGAATGTTTTCGAAAAGGGGTCATGTACGCAGGCGTCACTTAACTTGTGTAAGTCCACACAGATTCAGATTTCTCCCTTCGTTTTCTTTTCCTGAATCACCATCAGACTTACCCAATCTGAATGCTCGACCAGCTCGATGATACTTGCGGCGAGCATTTTATTGATTTCTTCCCTAGCCTTCTATTTATACTTAGGGTTCAGCCAATAAGGCCGCTTCTTTACAGGGTGTGCATCTAGTTTCAGAGTAACGCGCATCACCCCTAAGTCCCTCGTGATCCCCTTAAGATCTGAAAAATTTGTTAGAAATAATTCTTGATATTTTGCAAGCAGTTCCGCAATCTTGCCTACTATCTCGTCATTCTATTAGTCCCCAATGTTAGCCAACTTGGGTTGTTCTTCCATACCAATGTTAACTTCTCGTAGCTTTAGAGGTTTCGTAACATCCACAATGTGTAACGTAGGTCCTACAACTACGTGTTCCCCCTCCGATTCTTGGATCAAGACATTGCGCGCATCTTCATTGCACTCTTCTATGGTGACATTGCAGTAGTTGACAATATTATGTATTTGTGCTTCCCATGTGCGTATTTAGCCTGTTGCGTAGGGGCTAGATTCTCAAAATACAAAGGTATCGATATCCTGCAGAGCTTCATCAAGCACCTCCAATCCTCCCGTTAACCCGAATGTCCCCAAGAATTCGTCTTTTAAGGTTTCCCGCTGGCGGGTTCATTGATGTAGCTCCGCATCTAGGTACCATGCATTGGGAATTGGTCCCAAGGCATGAATAAACAAGTGAACCCATTATTTTGTAGTATGATCACACCATTTCTCCATCCAGGTGAACAAATGTTCGCGCGGATCACCTGGGCTATGGAATATCTTGATGCGACGTCAGCTGGAGGCTCAAATCTTAGGACCATCATATCCCAAAATTCCTCCCATTCCTGGAATGCCTCCTTATACATGTCCCACCATCTTGCAGGTGTTGCATGCAGAGCTAAGTTAAGGGCCCATAGCCTTCGTTCCCTTGGAACCTCAAATTCAAATGTCCACACAAATTATCTTATATTACCGAAACCATCAAAGTAGGGTAGTTCTCTTACCTTGGAGGATATGCAACGAAAGTCCCTGGTGACTCGCAGGCAGCGCAACACAGAGACATCATGCAGTCGGTTTTGCATATTTTCCATTTCCTCGTCGAAGTCGGAGAAGAATTCGCTGTCCCTTTCCCAGCAAAGCACACCATCGGTCATAGGGTTGATCCAGTCTTCATCCCTTGCAGTTAACTTATAGATTTGGTCCACCTCTTCTTCCTCATGTACTAGCTTTGTATACCTTTCTCCTTCTGCAGGGTCTAGTGGTACGATCACCCGCGTTCCTTCACTTTCAAACACCATGCTTCTTTTCTTCAAATCGATAATACCGCCCATATCAATGGCCCAGTCCAATCCTAGGAGTGTTGGGTAAGGGTCCGCATCTTCTACAATCTGAATGACCTCAAAGTTAGCCCGACCATAAAGGTTTCCTTTTCTTTCTGTAAGTCCAATGCTTCTTGTTTAACAGCTACTTTATGGATGAGAGGCTCTGCCTCAGCTTTCTCCATAGCTCCTCCAGTGGCCATGCCGCTGCGTGTTATAACATTAACACTTGGTCTTTTATCTTGAGGTTCTGCCTTGACCCTTTGTACACTTTGCGTAGGTTTCTACTTCTTCTCCCTGCATCTTGGCTATAAGAATCGGGCAATATTTGACCACGTGATCTAGTTGTCTACAGTACCTGCAGGATTTTCTCGTAGGGTTCACACAGTCCTTTGCAAAGTTCCCTATTTCTCCACAGTTATAGCAAATCATTTGTCCTCTTCCTCTTCCCGCGCTTCCACCTCGGCCCCCTCCCCTGCCCCTAGCTAGGGAGCCACCTATGCCTGAGGGGGACCTTAGCAAGGATGGACCCGACTGTACCCTATATAGATTTCCTCGATCTATCATTAGATCATACGTTCAACAGACCTGTTCATCATGGCCTACAGATCTACAGAACCTGCACCATTTTTTATTTATTTCTGGGACATATGTGGAAAAGCGGGGGCAGTGGTTGGTATCGTGCAGCCCAGCAATGCGACAATCATCACACCAAAGCACCGGTCCACTTGGTCCTGCAACTTCCCTAGGTCGCAACGGATTGGGTCCCCCAGCCTGTATGTAGTCTGCTAGCAGAGGACAGTTATCCTTGGTGTGTCCATTCACCCTGTATCATATGCACCATATTTCAGGGCTACCCTCCATTCCTCGCTCCTTCCACATATTTTGGATCTCCATATGCATTGCTTCTAGTTGGCCTTGTATCTGTTGTACTCCTAACTAAGTATCCTCTCTTGGCGTAGCTTCTAGCTTCATCACAATTTCCAAGGCCTTTTCCTGTGATTCAATGGCTTGAAGTCCCATTGGAACGCGCAGGTGGGGCATCAGCATATCAATGAACCACTCTGTGTGATGCCTATCATCGTACAAAAATCCTCCTTCTCTAATTACCTTCTTTAACCGTTGGTCAGCCTCCCATATGGATTCGGATGGTCCTTGCTTGAAATCCTTCAGATCGTTCACTATCTGAGAGTAGGACTTGGGATTTTTAAACTGTTGTTTCAAATCATTATTAATCTCTTCAATAGTTTCATTTGCATGCTATTTGATGTATCCCATATACCAGTCCAAGGCCCTTCCTTCAAAGGCAAGGGATAGCTACACTCTTTTCATCGCATCAATAGCTACATTCTATGCAGTCCATACCGATCCTACGACAAACCAGAACTGATCCATATCTTCATCTCCTGCGCCTTTGAAGGTGGGTAGCTTCATGTGCGAAGCCATATCATCTTCTGGTGGTGGAGGTGGTGAGTTCTTACCCCTATGAGGGTTCGACGGTGGCGTAGATGGAGAACTATGCACAGGAGAATTTCTTACTGGACTGTAGACAGATCGATCTCCTTCTTGATTAGTTATGTAGTATTTACCACTACACGTTGTACCCTCACTTTGATTGGATCTCATTCACTCTCTATGGTTGCACATAATTCTCTTTTCGCACAGTAATATCTTAATCAGCAATGGTAAGGTTTTCATAAACTTACAAGGAAACCCTTGAAGAACCTTTGCTCTGCTTCAGAATAAGAAATGAATTGATAGATGGCAAACTCTATCACAAACCCTCCTATCACACTATCCACCCAATGATCTACCGTGTGAGTGATGGTGTTATCAGTCTTCTCTAACTGTTGAATCCGCTTTGGGATCCACTATGTGACCTGTTCTTCCTTCCAACACTTCTAGAAATCTATGAGCCTTGCAAGCCACTACTGAAGCTCAGTCGCAAATGTCACAAAGAAAATTTCGCATATCTCTGTGAAAATGTACTTATTCTTCCACTTCTCTATCGTCAACCTTGTGTTGCGATTCTCTTTTATCGCAAATTCCTGAATTTGTTTTTCAAACCACTCCTCAATTTCTTTCTTCTCAATTTTCCAATATTCTCTTGGCATTACCCAATCTCTCTCTCAAAATGCTCTCGATCCTGGCAACGGAACCATTTTTTGTCTTGAGGGGTCCTGACCCAGGTTCGAAAGTTAAGGTTTGCCAACAAACCCCTATACTACTGGCCCTTTCGGCAGTGACCTGCTTGCGCAGGCCAAAGTCTCACCTGAAGCAGTATGGGAGGGTGCTGGAACCAGGTTTCCGCACCTTGAGAGAGAGAGCAGGTAATTCAAGAAGAGCTATGTTCCCAACTTATCAACTTCGTATTTAACAGATCTAGTTATGGACTGATATCACAGAGCTCATACCTACTAATCACCTTCACATCCACGTGCATAGTACCAATCTACTAGTACAGCAACTATAATCATAGTAATCAACATATCATAGATTCATATAACAAGAACAAGGATACTCTCATAGCTGTAAAAAAGATCTATTCGCGGGTTCACTAATCAGTATAGTCCATAGTTAACAGAGCTGCTACCATTCATAGATCTAATTATCATTCTCGCGTCAGCACTATCACATGTAATATCATATACACATGAACAATAGATCACCGTAATACTCTGTATTATAATAAAGACAGATCTACAGCAACAATGGATAACCAATAGTAAGTGTAACAGATTCAATAGTTCACATCAAAAATAAGACATAAACTCAGATAACGCAGAGGTACTCTAACCAGATTCACATATATTAGCCTCCAAAACCCAATACAATCCAACACAACCTGCACACATAGCCAGCAAGGTCCACAAATAGCAGGACTAAGGATCTCTGCGCACACAGCCAGCAGGAGTCCTTACCCTAGCAACCCAAACAGATCTAACAATTTGCAACTATCATCAATCTCTATTTTTTTCTTGCCTATGACTCAAAAAGGTTTATATATTTATACCAATTTAGCCTACGCATCCAATGGTTCGCAAACCGTGGTTTGCATATTCTTGGTCTACCCTTGACCCATTACAATGCATTAGGGGCTTTGACCCACCCCAAAACCCCTGCGTTAGACTAAATATTACAAAATATACAAAAATGGACAAAATTCGCAGCTTTAGGAGACCTTGTTCCAACAGGATCAGGTTTATTTTTCTAGTTTTTAGTCCACCCATGGTATGTATACCATGGTACTGTAAGATGTAAATGTTATATAAATCAAAGTCATTTTGAGTCATAAGGAGAGAGATATAAAATATCCATCATTGTATGAGTGCAAACTGAGAATTATCTGTGTTTTAGTCTATTTTGGGTCTTAGGAGAAGGATATGCAGCTATGTACGCAGAGGCCTTGGTCTACAACTATGTGCACATACCACTCGCAACTATATGTGTGGGTCGAAGAAGGATTGTACTGAAATACACATCATTAATAAAGGAAAGGAAAGTTCTGAATTATATTTTTGTATTTGCACAATTTGTATATTATTTATCTTTGAATCCATTTTAAGTATTGTGAAGCATTGCATGATTTTTTATGCATAGAAAAGTCTTTTATGTTATTTATATGTGTTGTATTGGGTTGAGTAGTGCATAAGACTTATAAAGGTGTAGTGAGCAGTAGTAGTACTTGATGAATAAGGCATAAACTACAAAAGTAGATAATTGCATATGCGCAGTTCAGGAAAGCATAAGAAATAATCATAACAATAAATCCATGTCCTAATATCCCTCTGTATGCAGAAACTTGGTTCTAGCATCCCCCAATATTTCCTCGGGTGAGATTGCGGTCTTCGTAGCAGATCCTTGTTGAAAGGGACAATAATAGAGGGTTTTTTTGGTAGTGCGGCTACTCTGAACCTGGGTCTTCACCCGTTCAAGACAACAACCCTCCAAGAACATATGCTTAAGATATGGCAGCATGGAAGTAGAATGTAGAAAATGCAAGAAGGATTCTATTCGAAGGTGTTTGAGATAATATTGTCTCGAACCTCCATGGGAAGGAAACTCCATATGCTATGTGCAACACCTTAACATATTTGTTTCAAAATAGCAGTGACCACATGAAGCTGGCACTGAAGGACAAGCTCATAAAAATAAATATGGGGGAGGGAGACACAATACCAAAGTACTTGACAAAGTTCACCCAATGTTGGGATGAGCTTGGAATTTTTGGTGTTACTATTGTCGAGGATGATCTGGTGAGCCTAGCACTTCTAGGACTTACCAAGAGTTGGAACAGCTAACATGATTAAGTAAATGGGAGGGAGAAGCTTCCAGAGTGGGAGCGATCATTGGTTCGACTTGGTGTAGGAAGAGATTAAGAGGAACACCAAAGACAAGACCTCTTCCAAAGAAGACTAATTTGCATTAGTCAGTAAAGGAAATAAATCCAAGGGAAATAAGTCCCATGGAAAAGAAGGTCACATAAGAAATACTTGTCCAACATCAAATTTTTTAACTGTCATGATTTCGGGCACTATCCCACGAAATTCCCACAGAAGAAGGAAACCAAGAAGGACCCTATAGTTGCAATAGTAGGTGAAGCTCTGGCTTCACAATTTAAACTTGCTTTCACTCTCATCGCATGCATGGAAATCACTGTAATCGGATGCATGTGGTATCTTGACATCGGTGCCTCATTCCATTTGACGGGGAATACTAGAGATATCTTCAGTGACTTGGAGGAGAAATACCTCAAGCAGAACATTGAGTTTGGATATGATGGGAGGTATAGAGTGACCGGTATCAGTACGGTTACTTTTCAGAGGAATTTTGGCTCCCATCTTAGACTCAAAGATGTGTTTTTTTTTCATGGACTAAATAATAATCTTGTTTCCATAGCGGTATTGGAATATCGTGGCTATGATGTGATATTTAGCAAAGGAAAGGTTTTCCTTAGAGACATTTCCATGGAACGGGTGAAGGAGATCAGTGTGCAAGTAAATAACATGTATGCTCTCTAGGTCAAAGATGCATGCAAAGATTTTAGGAGCAAGGAAAAAGGTATATACTTGTTGGTTGAGAGGGAGCATAAATTACCTCTCAACATGCAACCTCAAAAGAAGCCTTAGAAAGTTAAGGAGAAGACATAATTTGAGAAGTAGAGAGGAGACATGGTGGAACCATCCACTCAACTAGAGACCTCTAGTAGGGGGGAATTTCGATCCAAGTGGGTAGAGGGAGCACACACATCCATACCTCCGAGTGAGAGATGGGGCGATGTGAAGCAATAGTCCCAAGAGTTGCAAAAATTTGGGCAGGGTCCACTGAGATGTTTTTTGTCTCATGGATCATTACCTGCTACGGTGGTCCACAATATTTAGTAGTTGGATGGATCAGTGGAATTTGATGTAGTCAGATGCCAAAGTGACAGATGCAAAGACTAGCAGTAGTCATATGTTAAGGAGCGCAATGCAGATTTGGAAGTAGTGCAGATGGGATAGTACAAAGTCAGAAGCAACACACAGTTTTCAGTAGATAGTGCAGTAGCTAGTAGTAGTCAGAGACTCTCATGACAAATGCATCATATTGATCATATTTGATTCAGTTTGGATGCTTTTTAGTTTCATAATTTTTTGTAGTAACAACACTAGAGAGAAGTGTTGCATGAATAAGATTCCAAAGGTACCAAATAGGGATAAGGTTGAATTCCTTTCTTGTTGAGAGGGAGTGTTGAAAATGGCAAGAAGAAATCTTCAAAATGGCATCAAGAAGGATTTTAATTTAATTTTTCTCTTAAATTAAATTATAATATAATTGTAATTCCACATACATGACATCTTGTATGAGTTAAATAAGTCAGGATTACTTAGTTGGTTCAGTTAATTTGAGTTGAGGGTCAAACTAGAGGCATGTAGAGTGTCTCCTACATTAAAGGAGGCTTGGTTGAGTTTATTTTGAGTTCTAATTAATTAACTCAATTTGTTTGAGTTAAAGTTAGTTAAACTAGTTCTAACTGATGGAGGAACTGGTAGGAGGTTAGAAAATGGGGTGTCACTTTCATGTGTTCAACCAGTTAACTGATAATTCACTCATAAATAACTCATGCATGTCAGTTCTGAGAAAGACCCAGTTGATATTGGAGTTCAAGGGCAGTGTACTATCAGTTGTATAATTATTTGAATTTTATAGGTGGTGCATGTAGTCAAAGGAAGACCCATAATTGATTGTGCAGTATGGATAGAGAATTTTCCTAATTAATAGGGCCTAATTACCCAAGGAAACAACACAAGGAAATAGGGATCCTGAAAAGCTGAAAATTGGTTAAGTATTGAACCAAGCTTGTCTAGGAATCAGTGGCACAGATAAAGATAGTGCATAGGTTTCTCATCTTGGAGAAAATCATTGTAATCTTCTCATATTCTTTGACTTATGCAATATACAGATAACAGGGTTTTGAGCTGAGGCTTTCCCCAAGAAAATATTTGTGTTATGCAATTGAAATTATTTCTCTTTCATGTTTTGTGATTTCAAGATCTAAATTGGTTTCTGAAATTGATAGAGTAGAATCAAGTATAATTTTTTAGAATATTACAATTATCAGTTGAATCTACGTGGATTTGTTACAGTTTGTGTTGCCATAAATGATAAAGGGGGATATTTTTAAATGGTGTTTTCATTGATTCCAATGTTCGTCCTTGAATACTCTTAATATTTTTCTAGTTTGCATTCATTGGAAGCTCCAAATAATAAGAAGCCATGGAAGAGAGGAAGGGAAGTTCTAGTTTCACCGACTTTGATGAAGAATTTAAATGAGAATATCAAAGTATTTTCTTGCAATACCATCTTTATTTGATATCTCATGTCATGTTGATTCTAATTATAGGTGGTACATATACTAAGTCTTCATGGTTGAGGAGATATGGATTCGTAAATTTGAAACCCCATGGTCAAAGTCCCAAAAAAGGATATGATGTGGTTGGATGTAACTGACTAGAATATGGTTCAACTCATAAGGATAAGGAGGACTCTTCATTGAAAGGTTAAATTTAATTTTTGAGGTCAACATGAAAATTTTATTATTGTATTCAAATTTAATATGGTCCAAAACTTGGAGGGAATATTTGGATCCAGCATTTTAAATTTAAATTTTCATTTTCCCTCCTTGATCGTTAAGTCGGCCTCCTAAGAAATCTCATCCTCCACATGTGTGTGTGTTTGATTGATCTCTCATTCAATGTAAGTAAATTTCACTATATTTTTTATCTTGACTCTATGATCAAGCTTGTCTTGAACATCTTGAAGAAGCTCAAAGGATTACAAAATTTCTATGGCTTTACGTGGTTGTTTTAGGTATTCCTTACAGCATACTTAGATAGACACTTTCAACCCCCTTTTATTGGCACATCAACATAATACATAATTTTTTCATACAAACTATGATAATTGTGAATTTATCGGAAATTGTTGAAGCAAGTTTTGCAACTTCTTTTCTATAATCCGAGCCTTAAAAATTAATTTCTAACATGGAAATTGGAAGGGAAGTCAACGATCCATTAATTCCTTCACCTATGGCATGATTTTGAGCACCTATATGGCATAGCTTGATCAAAATTGAAGGAGGGATGAAGGGTTCTAAAGAATTATAAGGCTTCATTAACTTGCACACTGCTGAGATTGGACCAAGAGCCAACATTTACACCAAGACTTGAAGAGTTTGCTAATTTTGTGGAATGTGAAATTAATTTTCATAATTACCTTTTGTGCACATATTCCAAGATTACTTTTTTAATTTTTTAGTTGTTGAAATCATATAATTGTTGATTTTTGGAATATTTTCATCCCTCTCTTGAACCGTGATAATAATACCTAGTAATTGATAGTGCATTTCAAAAAAATATTAGGGTTTCTTTGTATAATCTAAGGTCAACACAGTAATGTCCAAAACTACTCATCCAAAACATTTTCCCTTTACCTTTAGTTATCATTAATTTCAAAGGAAGACCTATATCCTAGTCAATCTGTGCTCATCATTGTATTTTCTCATACCTAAAGGTTGTTGCAGATGGTGTATCTTGAAGAAATATATAACCACTAATTCTAAAGCTTGTAAGTAAAGGAATATTTGTGAGACTCCAAGCAACTGGCATCATCTACATGCATTATAGTGACATTGATATTTTATCTTCAGGGAAAAGTCATCAATAAAAACTAAGGTATGATGTATTTCATGAAAAGAAAAATTTTATTGGTTTAAAGTTGGGCATTATTGTGCATTTTTTGGAAGTCTTCTCTTGATAGTGGAAAAATTGTGGTTCAACACTTTTTTAGCACTGTAAACACTTATAAAGTTCTAATGCTAGACAATATATACCTCAACAGAATTTTCGACTGAATTTTTTGACAAGCATTATGATTGTTGAAGTGTCTAGAACTATTTAAGACCAAATGGTAGAGCATATATGCTATCAATGATAATTTGAAGTAGAGAAAACTTATTTGTTTTGACAAGCGTAATCAATAATATGTTGCGGGCCTTCCATATCTATATGATGTTTGAAGATAGGTTAATATGGTATGAAGCAATTTTGTGACATTGTTGACTAATAACAATAATAGAAAACTTGAGAGATAAACTAACAACAACAACAAATTCATAAACACAAACAATAACAAACATTGCAACACAATAAGAGTATTAATAGTACAATAGTTAGGATTTGTTGACCAAAAATTCCAAAGTGAGCACTGCTAGGGTTTGATATGATATTGTTGCATATGTGTAGTATGGAATTGACGTGTGTTTTATGAGATATAACTTGAAAACTTGATAAGTAGAGAATATTGTTAACAATAGAAAGAGAAGACTAATTCTTTGAGATTGTCCAACTAGGGTTTGGTTTGATATGAAAATTAAGCAGAAGAAAATTTGGTTGACTAGAGATTGTATTACAGGGTGATTTCTATTGATTTTGAGCACAGGTGGCTTCAATCTAAAAATTGTAAAATGTGGTCTACCATGGTGAGCTAAAGGTCGGAGCCTTCAAGACAAGTGACAAATTTCTAAGTAGGGTGGAAATGTGGTTCAAGGTAGGAGAATGGAGTCTCCTTCAGGTTGGATTCTAAGAAAAATTCAAGGCAGTAGGGTGTTTCTAAGGTAGGTTAGAAACTGCATAGGGCGTTGGAATTTCCTTCCAGTAGGAGTTGGTAAATCTAGGGGGTTGGAGCATCCTTCTAGTTGGAGATGGAAAACTAGGGTGTTGGAGCATCCTTCAAGTTGGAGCCTGTAAACTAGGGGGTTGGAGCCTCCTTAATTTGATTCTGACAAAATTGGAAGTTGGAGCTTCAAATAGATGTAAATTATTGAATACAAATATTAAGAAGCATTCAGTGGTTTTTCTCTTGGAAGGGTTACCACCTAAAATATTCGGTGTATTATCTTTATTTTTGTGCATTGTTGAATGGTGTTGATGACTCTTTATGTTTATCTGATGCTAATGATAATTAATTATATATGAATTTAAAATTAATTGACTGAAGAGAAATACTAATTCACCCCCCTCTCGGTAATTCTAATAATTGGTATCAAAGTGAGTTCCTTCAGTTGCAGCTTAGTAAGTAGAAGGCGGATCTCATAGTGTGAAGATGGGAAATTCAAAGAAGCAAGCAAAAAAGCATTCAAAAGAGTCAAAATAAGTCTCCAGTGTTGCAATTAATGAATGGAATCAAGTCAGTCCACCAACTGCCGAATTTGATGAAGCCAAATATGAAATATGGAATCTATAATGAGTGTACAATTGTAAGTTCAAGGATATGATGTATGGAAATCTATTCTTTCTGAAGACAGATGAACCGACAAATCTAAAAGGTACACTAAAAAATCCATGAATTTAATTTTCAGTGCTCTTCCAAACCATATAAAAGCCAAATTTGATTAGTTCTCATCAAACAAAATTATTTGGAAGAAGCTTCGTGATCTCTTCTCAAAGAACAATGCAGGTCAAGATGAAAATAATGATGATAATTGTGATTCAGATGAAGCAGATGATGAATAAGGACTAGTAGATTTGGAAGAAGAATTTATGAGTTCCTTTTATGATCTTAACAAAGTAATAAAGTGAAATGATGTACTCGAAGAATATGTTTCCCTTCTAATACTTCAAGTGCGGGAAGCTGAAAAAAAATATAAAAACTTGACAAGTCAGTTAGAGGAATCTGTAGCAGAAGTCATTCACAAGAAAAAGGAACTTGATGCATCTATTGCAAGCGTAAGAAGCAAATGTAGGATAGTAAAAGGAAGGATCATGTCATTAATTAAAAGGAACAAGAAATTACCCACTTAGAGATAAAGGAAAAATAAGTAGGAATAGGAGAGGATATCATATCCAGTCATCTCAAAGGAAAATATGAGGACTTAAATAAAATTGAAGCAAATTTATTTCAATAGGTGAGAGAACTAGTAGAAGAAAACATCTATATGAAGACATAGCTTGAAGAAGCCAAAACAATTGAAGAAGAAAAAAAGTGTCAAATTATGAAGAAATAAGAGGATTGCATCAAATAAGAAGAAGAATTTGTATCATTAAAGGTTGATGTTGACAAGTTTAATAAAAATTTGAAGAGAACACAAAATTTGGATGATATTCTCAGTTTCCAAAGATATACATGCATAAAAATAGTTATTGGTTATACAAGTGAACATTCATCCAAGGAAGACAGAAGCTCCAAGCCTACACACAATAGGATTTACAAGAAGTGTGAAAACAAGATCCCTCAAAGAACAAGTGAAGGACAAAAGGAGATTGAAGGTGATACAAGAAGTAATTTTGAAGAAATCAAGGACAAGGATCAACAAAAGGTTGTACCTCCTCCAAGAAATAATTTCTATAGAAGATCATCGAGGAAAGACATATTGGAACTTAAGTGTTTCATTTTGTTTCCTAAAGGGTTATATTGGGACATTCTTGACATCATCTTTTTCTCATTCATACCTCCTCTAGTGCAAATTTTGTGGAGTCTGAGGAATATGATACAAAAGAAGGTTATTTTACCTTGTTTTCAAGGGAATCTTTGTTCATCCATATGGTATGGTCTTTTAACCAACCTTGAGCTCCTGATCTATGTTATCTTCCACAGTTTCCCAACGCTCTCTCTGCAATCTCACAGCCAACAAAGTGACTAGAGGGAGAAATTAATATTAGGCTAGGTATTTAACTCACTTAGGGTTTGATTTTTAGGGTTTGTTGGATCAGACTCAAAGATATAGGGAACTAGTTCAGGGTTACAAATGTTTCAGTTGCAGGGATATAATGGGGCAAGGTAGGTATGTTCAGTAACACTTTTGAGCTGTCATCGTGGTATAGGGTAGAAATAGAGAGAGATCAAAATGAGCATAGGGTTATGAGTTCATTTATCATAAGAAAAGAGACATAAAATGAAATCTCATTAAAACAGATCATATAAACTATGAAGTATGTTTAAAACATTATGAGATAATCACTGAAAGAATGCTAATGGATTAAGGAAAAATAAACATTCAATATAATTATGAAACAGAGGAAAAACATTGCTACTAAAGCATACCACATGAATCCCAAGATAATAGATGCAACTATCTTTGTATTTATGAAAAAATATACCGTACACTCCAAGCTGCCTTTGGTTAATTGCTATCCAACCTTGAATATGACTTCAAAATAGCTACATATAGACCAAAAACCACATTCCCCTCTCTCAGGGGTCGAATCCATCAAGATAGGAATTGATCACACTAATCTCTCTAAACAAATCTAAAACTAGGGAGGTTAAGAACTAACTCCCCATTTAGCCTTTGACTCGCTTTTAAAAGCATTAAATACCATTAATTTACATCATTTTGGCATTTACCATCTCCATCACAATTAATTACATCATTTGAAAACATAAAAATACAAATTACATCATGAAAAGTTGACCTTGACTAATAAAACTAAAAAATTTGACCTGTTGACAGAAGCGTAGCCTGCTCTCTCAGAAACGTGGTGTGCTACTTTAAGGGAATTTTTTAGTGACTTAACTTGATCATTTTCTTGAACTCAAGGGTGTTGAAGATACCTCAGGATGTCTTCTTGCCATCTGAACCTGAAAACCTATAAAACTCCTTCTTCAAGGCACCTAAAAATTGATTTTCCCATAGCTACTTCAGAAGCATAGCGAGGGGGCTAAAAGGGACATAGAACCATGAATTTTGACTTGTTTTTTTTATTTTTCTCAAAAAGGGTGAGCTGACATGGCAAACCAAGTACATATATGAGATGTACTCATCAATATATATGAAACCATGCAAATTTGACCTCATTTGGAGGCTTTGAGAAGAAGCACAATGTGAGCTCGTTGCGCTTCGTTTTCAAAATTGACTAAAATTCCAAAAACTTCAAAATTTGCCCAAAATTCAAAAAAAATTCCCAAAATTCACAAAATTTGTCTCAAAATTATTCCTTGTGCATTTTGAGTGATGGATTATCCAATCAATGATGCATCAACAAGAAAATAAAGGTTGTCTCTCTTCTTTAGCTTTATTAGGGTTTTCTTTAGCTTCTTTTTCAAATTCCTAACCCTAATTCTGCAAATATGGTTCTTGGTGAAGTAATCCCTTGCCATGTGTCTCTCAAGCTTGGTGTTCCTATTGGACTTCTTCAAAAGCATATTTAGGTGCACATTAACCCTTCCAAGCCAAAACTCTTTATCTTGTTCATTCTCAACTACAATCATGTCATCAAAATCTTCTTGACCTAGGGGAAAAGATGGCTCACTTCCCTGTTCTTTCTATCTAGTTAGTCCTCTTTTCCTTGGCCTCCTTGGCTTAATCTGCACATATTTGTCCTCAATATGATCAAAATTTATCACAACCTTACCTTTAACATCCTCTGCCAACAAATCTGCCTTAGGTTTACTGAGAAAAAGTTGATTTACCTTAAGTTGCATGTTCTCCTACTGTAAAAATGCTATCAAGAAGTTTGATTTTGAAAGGTTGTCCTTGAGCTCTCTTATCTTTGCTTCTTTCTCTTGGATTATTTTCTCAACTAACTTTTCTTCCACGTGCTCAGGTAGGTCAGCCATGACATCATCAAAAGGTACATGTTCTTCTTCATGCAAGGGTGCATCATGTTGGTGTCTTGATGTTCCTTCTCTAACAATACAAGGTTGAACTCTTTCCACATTTTCAGGTGCAAACACAAGCCTTTTACCTTTGTTGTAAGTTTTTTTCACATTTGTTTTACTTTAAGAGCCAACCTCTTGTGGCCTTGGTGGTGCCAATGGAGTATTTTGACTACTAGGTTGACTAGTAGCAGGAAAAAGAGAATTTGATTACATGAATGATTCCCAAGGTAGGTTGATCTATGAAAGTTGATGTAAAACAATGACTTTGACCAAGCCATGGTGAAATAAGTTTGCTTGGTGATATTTCCCTTTACTCTGTACCTTCTTTGTCATCTTGACAAGGCTTTTGCATAAGTAGTGAGGTAGGTTGAGAGGTTTGATTGTTGTGAAATGCGTCAGTAGCCTTATGTGATACTAATATAGTCTTGAAAACCTCCCTTCGCAGGTAAATTACTTCATGATCATCTTCATTATAGGAGAATATCTGTCAATAAAATGTATAAAGGGAAAATTGTGTGTAGGAGCGCCTTTGTAGTGTGGCTTTAGGAAAACCTTGTAATTCTTAATGTCCAAATCCATCCCTTTAAACCAAATTTCTCCATGGTTAGGCATACCTATGGCTAAGGCTATGGAATCTTCTAAGATGGTGAAGTCAACCCCTGCTATGCTGGTTGTATCCCTCCTAAAACTGGTAGTAAAGAGACTTGTCAATTTGGCATGGCAACCTGCCTCTTGAATCCTTTCACAAAAAACTTAAGTAGCCAACACCTTCAAAGGATTTCTTGATGAAATATGAGGCCATGATTTCTTGGATCTGAGTTGGCTCAAATATGGAACTTTCCCTCCTTTGTTGTACTTTTTCTTCTCACTATCCATGGTTTTTGTTTGCATGATAAAACCATAGCAAGGTAGGAAGGAAGGGTAGGTTGAAAAATAGAGGAAACAGGACGGTTGTATTGAGGGAAGGGAATGGAGGGGTTAGGGATTGAGATAATTCTTGGGGAAATTTTAGGAGATGGGGATAAGTGTTAGGGAGTGTAGGGAGGTGAAATTTTATGAAAAGAGTCACGGGAAGATGTAAAAAGATACAAAACACAGTCCTAGCCAAAAGCGCAACAAAGGCTAGGGTTTGTAAGGAAAATGTGGGAAATGAAGGGAAGGAGTATGGGAGATGTTTATGGGAGGTATGGGAGATGGTAATAGAGGATAAAATCTAGGTTTTTTACCACTGCAATGAAGAAAAAATAAATGGAAGCCAAAAGCGCAGTGAAACCCTATGAGATGAATTTTCAATGAGTTTTTCAAGGAGAATAATTCATAAGAAGGTGAAAAAATTTCTACTTACGTGCCAAATAGATGTTGGAAACTGTGAAATGTTGAGAGGAACCCTTTTGATTTTTACTTGGCCTCCAATTTCCAAAACGTGGCACATGAGCCAGAAGCGTAGCATAGTAAGCAGAAGTGCAGTGCAGCAGTCAGAAGCATAGGGTGGGAGGTAAGTAAGTGGTTTTGAAGATGAATTTCAATGCCCTGGTGGCTGGAATGAAGCTCGATGGTAGAGAGTTCTCAATGAAGGTGAAACGAGAAATTGTAATGCTTGGTTGGTATTTTATTGGTTGAAAATCGATTTTTTTCTTGTGATGATGGCATGACATCACATGTCCCTTTGAGAAATGACATGATGTGACTACAGCATGATCTTTTTGAAATGGAAATGTTACCTTTTTATTTATTGTTTTTTATCCTAAGCTGCTAACTCCCATTGATGATGACCCAAGTGATGGACATGACCCTTTTTTCTTTTTATGACTAACATTATAATGACAAGTCAAGTGAAATCCTATACCATGACTTAAATGATGACATATTAACTGCTCCATGACTCAAGACACCTAAATGATGGCATGACCATGATGAGTGGTGATAACCATGAGAAAGTGGAGGGAGTAGCATGACCTAGACAACAACCAATGATCAAATTTTATTTGAAAATTTATTCAAAAATATAAAATTTGACGTAGGACCCTATCCACTGACATTGAAAGAGTACATTTGATCACTCGTGACTCATAATACACTAACAATCTCAACTATATTACACCTAAAGAAGCAAATTTTGTGTGCCCTAACCAGAGACCTGAGTTTTGAAGCATTGATTTTAAAGGTTATTCATTAAAGTCTTGAAGAAGTATGTGTGCAAAACATCATTGAAGGTCATTCAACCCCCCCCCCCCCCACCCCACCGCCCCACCCCACAATTAGACAACCCTTTTCAACACCATTTTATTGTCACATCACCAAAATACCTAATTGGTTAATTCGAGTTGTGACAAGTGAGAATTAATTTGAAATTGATTAAGCAAGTTTTGCAACCTCTTGTCTTTGATCTAAGCATTAAAAATTAATTTTTGATGTGGGCAATGGAAGGTAAGTCAATGATCCATCAATTATTTGAAAATGGCATGATCTCAAGCACCTGTATGGCATAAATTGATCAAAATCAAAGGAGGGATGTGTTATCACTCTAATAATTCCCAAAGTTGTGAGATTTTGATTAGTTTAAAGAATATTAGAGGTAACCACAAACCTACTTTTAAGCTTTAGGATCTAGCCTTTCTAAGGCTCAGAGAGTGCTCTCTCTATAAGATCTAACTTTGTTTTTATATCTGCTTTTAGGCTAGTTATATAGGGAAAATTGGTTTTTGGGTTTTGATTTGTTTTGGTGGGAAAATCACTTAATGAGATGGATAGTTGTGAATCTGTAATCCATTGGGAATATGGAGTCAATGTGTCAAGTAGAAAGATCAAGATCAAGGTCTAAAGTCAAATTTTCACAGGGCAAGATAGTAGAGTCACTTCAGATCTTCAAAGGTTGAGGATGAAATGGTTTTAATTGGGATAAAGAGAAATTAAGAATTCTTTGATCTCGATAAGGAGTGACAAGGTAGGGGTCAATCGAAATTAGGGATAAATTTAGGGTTCCCTAGTCTGGATATTAGTAGAAAACATTTAAATGAAAACCAGTCAATGATCAAGGAAGTCCAGAAAATGATAGATTGTTCATTTCCCTCTACATCCATCTTTTGAAGGGCTATTGGAAACTTATCTGACTAAAAGTATATTAAAATGTGGAATAGGAATGAGGTATATCTAAAAACACATTCAGTAGGAATTTTTACAAGCTGATCATGAATACTATCAGCAATATACTCAGCAAAATTATAGATGAGTGCAGGGGGCTGACCAGGCACAAAAATAAACAAGAAACCAAGTATAGATTCATCAGTATGTTCATCAGTGAAGTAACCAAGGATAAAAGACAGCATTCAGGTAATGTGTCTTGATCCTTTTGGGAATTTGGAGGATTAATATGCAAGATTAAGCTTGGGGATTTCAACATAAGAGGGCATGAATGTTTGGAAGATTTGAAATCTTTTGGGGAAATCCAATTCTAAATAGGACTTTGTCAAAACTTCAAAGGACAAAGGGACTGCATTGGGTTCAGGCTGCACATGAAGCATTTGGTTTATGGATTCAACAGTGATAGTAAATAATACTTCTTTCTCAACATTAACAATTGCTCTTTGATCTGGGGAATAGTGAGTTTGACACAATCTGATGACCCCAGGGCACTGATGGGTGTGGGGAACAACATACTTGGGCAAATTAGCACTTTATCTACTTGTCCAAAGATTTATCTTGGCTCCAGTATTGGAGCTCAAGAAGGTTAAATTCAGTTACTGGATCAGTGATTTTATAGTCTACATCAGCCAATGGGGTGTGTTCAACATCTACAACAAGAGGTTGTAGTGGATTGATGACAATTGTGCTTTTAGAGGCCATTTATGGGTTTGTTTTTGACAATTTAACCCTCTTGATCTTAAAACTTTGTTTTTAGGTTTTTAATTCACTTCTGTAAGATTAAACTATTTACAGAATATCTTTTCAATGTAACATAGGTTTTTCTTGGACTTTAACAGGTAAACTTTGGATTTTTCTGCCTCAAATTGTTAATTCTGCTCTAAAAATCAATTTCTTAACCTTAAACAGACTTCAGGAAAGGCTAACAAGGGTTTACTGCACTTTTATTTGATGAAACAACCCTAAGACATTCAAAGCTTATTCCAAAGGTTTTTTAAGCTTTGTAAAATACTTCGAATCACTCAGAATGCTTCTAAAGGTCTGGAGATGGTTAAATTCTCTTTAATTTTCTTAAAAACATATTACAGTCTTCAAAAAATGTGAAATTCTCAAGGTTTACCGCACATATGAATTTTGGAGGAAATAATGTTATTCTTCAGGCAAACAGGCTTCAAGAAGGCTTAAATTCAGCAGTATACTTCTTTTCAGATGTAGGGATAGGTCTTTTTCTGAAAAATACCTATGTTTTTTAGGAATTTGACTATAAATAAGGGTTTGCTGGGAGTTTGGAAGCTTTCAAAAGCTTTCTGAGGTCTTTTATCTACAGGCTGGAGGCTTTGAGAGGTTGCAGCAGCAAATTTGGTTGAATTTCTGGTTTTTTTTTCATGAAAACAGGGGAAACGCTGTGTTTTTATCAGTCGGGAACGGTCTATGAGCAGAAAATGCAACAGAAAGGTTGAAAGGCGTAAAATGTTATGTTTTATAAAGATTTTGGTTTTGAACAGTATTTGCATTTAATAACAATCAATTCGAATTGAGGTGGTTTAGGCGCAGGGAGGTTATTTACCACTAAGCGGTTTATCGCATGGATAAAAGGTGGCATATGGTATTGCTTGAACGGATGTGATCCAGTAAAAAACAGATGCATGGAGGAGAGAGAGAGGGACAAAACTGCTCATATCGCAAATCTCAATTTGTTTAACAACCGCGCCATTAAATTTGTGATATGGATTCCCGGCATTTGGATTTGGAGGGGGGGAATGCGAACAGTTGAGATTAATCGATGGAGATGTGAGGTATTAGGCATGGGGCCCGGGAAGTTTTATATGCCGTGGGTTTTAACTTTATGTGTTAAACCAAAGTTTTAACATAAAGTTTCAATGTTAACAGGGATAGGCAGATATAATGTTTATTCAACCAATACAATGTATAGATGTGTAAAGTAAACATTGGGGCAGGTTTAATATAAAGGGTTAGTTTAAACCTATGGGGGAGCGGGAATATATCACATGGGGAATTTAAACCATAGGATAAACATTTAAATGTGGCTTAGGTTATTTTAATATATATGGGATGGGGGTATATAGGGAGTTAATATATAGGTTAAATGTTAATATGAAATGAATGTGGGAATAGCAAATACACTAAGTAAAGTGTAACATATGATTTTTAAGCGGGATTTCTTCATTGTGATGCCCAACAATAATCATTTAACACTTATACTTAGGATAAAGAATTTTTGTGGGTTTTTTAGGTATTTTTGTATGAAAAAGGAAATTAGATAAGGAGGTTTTACTTTTTCTAAGTAAAAATGTGTTTTAACTTAGGAAAAGGGGTTTATTAGGGTAAAATGAATGATATTAAGGGAAAAGGGTTTTTATGAAGGGGAATGATTTTAATGAGTTAGGATCGAATACTTAGTGCCAATCAATCATTAAGCCATGGGTCCGGTCCCAATAAAAGTCAGAGAAATTCTCTGAGCCTTTATGACTGAAGGATTTAGTACTGGAACACATTGTGGGGAGGGATATTAGTAATATGCCAAATGATGTTTATCCATGCCTTGTAAAACTACTTGTACCTATCCATCTACTACCCTAACATTTTTTCTTCATTTACATGGGTGCATTTGAGCTTACAAACCCTTATTCATTTTTCTTTTAAAACAGGAAACTATCTAATTCTAACTTTATTTCATCTAAGGGCTCAAATTAAACTATTGAGCTCCATATTATTCTCTATTTTAACTATCGATCTGCCAAGGTTAAACTGTTTGGCTAGATCTTTATTCTCTATCTATGAGCAAAAAATTTAAAACATAAGTTAAGATTAAGCTATTTAACTCATCATGGATTATGGCATTTTGAACAAGTTGCACATAATCATTTATTTGCAGTAAAAAGTAACTAGTAGTGGCATTTTAACTTGCATCACTTGCATGTCTTATTCTTATCTCTTTTTGTTTGGGGTCCATTTTTTCTATTCTTTTTTGACGTTTTTTTTTAAGTCCTTTGATTTTTCTTTTAGGACTTTTACCCTCTTTACAATTTCTATTTTTAATATGAGAAAACAAATTTGTAGAAATCAAAGTATGTACATATTACAAGACTAATCAAAGTCAATTCAAAATTATGAATCATATTATTATAGGACCCTAAGAGTGGCTCTACATGGGGATGGCATTTCCTGGCGAAATGTCAAGAACTTTAAGATCAGTAGCCTTTGAATTCTGACTGTGCTGGCCTTGTAAATGTTGTCTAAGCTCTGCAATTATTCACACTTATGATATTTTACTTGTCAAAGCTTAGGGCCTTCTTTCTGGGCTTCAATTTTGTTAGGAAAAACTTCCAATCCAATATAAAATCTGCAATGTTATGTAGAATTAATAAAGTAAACAAAGTTAACTATTGGTTATTTCTGAAGAGTAGTAATGCTTCAGCATTCTGCCATTGACAGGTCCACCTAGAAGATCTGATCCATCCATCTCTTTCAAAAAGAAAGAATTTTTACCTCTGTAACCATAAATAACATAAGGTCCTTTCCATAGAAAATCAAATTTCCTATGTTTACCTTTCTCTTCTCTCCTTGAATCCCACTTGAGATCTTTGTCACCAATATAGAAATCATCTTCTTTACTCTTTTTGTCAAAAAATTTATTAATCTTATCTTGGATAACTTGAGACTTAAGATAAACTTCTTCTCTTTTTTGTTGCAAGTGTATAGTTTGGTTAATCCTTATTTGAATGTCATTGGTCTCAACTTGTAATTCTTGGATTATCTTCATAAAAAGTACACCTAAGGAAGATGGAAAAACAACATCCATTCCATAAACAAGTTGGTAAGGGGATGTACCAATAGATTTTTTGGTGGTAAGTCTATCTGCCCATAATGCATTAACTAACCTCTTGTTCCAAGTTTTCTTGTTATCTTCTAGTAATTTCTTGATGATGTTCACAAGGATTTTATTTGAGGATTCAGCAAGGACATTACCTTGAGGGTAATATGCAGTAGAATGGCCAAGGGTAATGTGGTATGTATGGCAGAAATCAATCATCTTTTTGGATTTGAATGTAGTTGCATTTTCAGTGATAATATTTTGGGGGCATCCAAATCTTGAGAGTATGTTGTTTTATAAAAAGGAGATTATGACAGTGTCAGTGGCTTGCCTAAAGGGTATGGCTTCTATCCACTTAGTGAAATAGTTAATGGCTGTCAGAATCCACTTATGTTGGGATGAGGATGGAGGATGAATTTCACCAATGAAGTCAAGACCCCATTGTTGGAAAGGAATTTCTATTGAGATGGGTTTTAAGGGAAGGGGTAGCATTTTTTTCTTTCCTTCAAAGATTTGGCACTTGTGACAAGAGGTCACATACTTTTTTACATCTGCAAACAAAGTAGGCCAGTAAAAACCAGCTCTTAGGATTTTGTCTGTAGTTGTCTTCCAGTAAAGATGTCCTCCACAGTCACCTGCATGAAATTCTTCTAAAACTTTGTCAGCTTCTTCTTTAAGCAAACAATTCAATAAAATTCCATCATGATCTTTCCAAGAAAGTACATTTCCTATGATACAAAATCTTACTGTCTTTAGTTTTAAAAATCTATCTTTTGTTCTTGATAATCTAGGAGGATATTTTAAATTTAGTAATACAAATACAATATATGCATACCATGGTGAGTCTGAAAAGGCTTCACTGATCTCTGGAGTCTCCATCTCTTCCTGATCATTTATTTGGGCAATAAAATTAATATCTAAAGCATGACAATTTGATTCAGCCATGAGTTTGGCTAAACCTTGACCTTTTATGAGTTTGGTGGGTTTGATTTCTATGTCATATTCCAAAATTGTGGCAATCCACTTGCCTCTTTTACCATCAAGACCATTCTATGTTAGAATGTCCTTTACAACTACATTTGGAACATAAGCAATGATACGTGAATAAATAATATACACTCTAAAGTCTTTGATGGACTTTACTAAAGCTAGGGCTTGTTTTTCCATTATATTATACTTTAAAGTGGCATCTCTAAGTGACTTGCTAAAGAAAGCAATAGGCTGTTCATAGCCCTGGTCATTTTTCTGCAGTAAAACTGCAGCAATAGTGTGCTCTAAAGAAAAGGAGAAAATAAGGAAATCCTTTTTAAACTCAGGACATATAAGGACTAGTGTTTTTGTTAAGGCATGTTTAATAGATTCAAAAGATTGCTTGGCCTCAACAGTCCATTTAAGTACTGAGTCTTTTTTCAGCATATTTTTAAGTTCTTTGATTATTTCAGCTAGATTTGAGATGAATCTTCTAAGGAAGTTAATTTTACCTAGAAAATCTTGTAATTCTTTAATGTTCCTAGGAGGACTAATGTTTATAATGGCCTCTATTCTAGTTGGGTCTATCCTAATTCCCTCTTTAGATATAATATGTCCTAGTACTTTACCTTCTTCCAATCCAAATAAAGTCTTCTTAGGATTTAGAGAGATGCCAAATTTCCTGCATTTAAGAAAGACTTGTTTGAGATGATCCAAAGGTTCATTATCAGTCCTTGAAAATACAGTAATGTCATCTAAATAAATCACTAGGAATTCATGAATTTCCTTTGCAAAGGCTATATCCATAGCTCTTTGAAAAGTGGCTCCTGCATTCATTAACCCAAAAGGCATTTTTACATACATAGAAGTGCCCCATGGAGTAGTAAAAGCAGTTTTGGCTTGGTCTTCTGGTTGGACTAGAATCTGGTTATATCCAGAGAATCCATCTAACAATGAAATTCTAGAAGAACCAACCACCCTCTGTAAAACGTGATCCATCTTTGGTAAAGGGTAGTTGTCTTTTAAGGACACTTTATTTAAATTTCTAAAATCAACACATAATCTAATTTCTCTTGTCTTGTTCCTAGTCGGAACTAGATTATAAACCCAATCAGAATATCTAATTGGTGCAATTATTTTGGCATCATACATTATTTTTACCTCTTTCTCAATTAAAGGCATCAAAACAGGATTGATCCTTCTTAACTTCTGTTTAAAAGGTTTTTGGTATTATTTTATAGGTATTTTATGTTGTATTATGCTAGTTTCATAGGATTTTAAGTCCTCATAACTCCAAGAAAATACATCCTAAAATTCCTTAAACATAGCTATGTATTTTTCTTTTTCTTCTTGAGGTAAAGCTTTTGAATGTTTAATCATCTTAGATTTTAACTATGTACCGATATTACATTCCTCAATATCAGATCTTAATGGCTCCATCTTAAGTTTTCTTGCAACATCATTAGAGTCAAATAAATCTTCTAGAGGGGTTCATCCTTTTGGTAAAAATTTGTCTTTGAGGTTCAAAATATTAGATTCATCATCTGCTAACTCCTCAATCTCTACTTTTTCTAAATTATGTATGTCTAATTGACTAAATTTAGTAGGTTTAGAAAAATATACATTATTTACATCTACATTATTCAAATAAATTTCACTATGTAGGTCCTGATCTATTGTATAGTCCGTGTCTATATTACAACCCTGAAATTCTCCTTCATTGCTCATGAAATGATAAATCTATTCATCTTGTGAGAAAATTTGCCAATAATTAAGATTATCTAGAATTATAGGTTTGTGTTTGACTTCTACAGTGTATCTATGATTTTATTGAAATGGCAGATTTCAGGTACTAGCAAAAGTTGCTAAGCAGTGAGCCTGTATGTTCTGTTTTCTTGGTATTGCAAAAAAATTACATTCTAACAGTTCCTTAATTAAATCTAAAATGGTGTCGCTATATCGGCTTAATCTTGGATTATAAACAAAATATTCTCCAGTTATCTGTTTCACAATTAACTCTGAGTCTCCCATAATTGACACTCTTTTACCTCCTAAATTCCTAACAATCTGCAATCCTAAATTAAGAGCTTCATATTAAGCTATGTTGTTGGTACATTTAAAATTTAGTCGCAAAGCATGACCTTCTGCATGATTTTTTTCCATATTATGTATCCAAATGATTTATGAAAGATGTTTATTGACTGATCCATCAAAATCTAGGTGCCATAATGATTTATGAAAGATGTTTTCACTGTCTGGTGCTTTGTTTTTCTCTTTTAGTTCAGTATTGTTTTCAATTCTAGTTTCAGAGTTGCATAAAATGAATGAATCCATGACAATAGGTGTAGAGTAGATAGGATAATTTCTTGGTCTTTCTACACTACTCACCATATATTTCATCACTGTTTCTCTATAAATTTTCTTTGGTTGGCCAAAAACTGATATTGTAGCATATGACATATCAAGTTGTAGAGATCCCTATAATTTAGCTCCCCATGAGTGAGATAAAGCATTCCATACTTTAGAGGGATGCCAGCTACTACAATGTCTATGACTATGCTTTTTCCAGGACATTGAACTAAACTAACACATAAATCTTTAATCAAACCTAAACATTTCACTTTTCTGGAATCAAATGAAAAGAGATCTTTGTAAGGCCTAGTGATATCTAAATTCAAGGTTTCCATTATTTCTTTTGGCATCAAATTGTGTGAAGCCCCTGAATCTAACATTGCATTATGTAATATTTAAACATGAACATTTAAGCTAGTGTAAAACAGTGGAACTGCTCCATCTTGGTGTTTTCTATTAACATTAGGACCAAAAATTAATTCAGGTTGATCATCACTCAAGTTTACTGAGTCCTCTCCATCATTCATATTTAAAGTTTCTATGATATTTCTTTTGTATAAATCATGTTTTACCAATTTTTTCAAAGGAATTGGTATATTTAATTTGGCAATTTCAGCTTGGATATTAAATGGAGCTTGTGATTTTCCTAGCTAAATTATCTCTTCTTTAGTAACTGTAGTTTGAGTAGGTTTATTTTCTTTTTATACAGTTGTTTTCTCATTTTTTGTTTGGGTTTCTACTGTCTTAATATTTTTGGTTTTATTTTCAGGAATAGTTTGTGAAGTAGTAGATGTTTTTGCAGATTTTGTATTTTCAGCAGCTGCTTTAGCAGCGGCAGTTTTTGGATCAGTAGTAGGCGTCTTGGAGTCTAGAATTGTTGTTTTAGTAGAATTAGTTGTCTTGACAACAACAGATTTTTGTGAATCTATTGATGTTTGGACAACATCCTCTGTGATGTCAACAATTTTGGGACTAGGTGAAATTTTAGGGTTTGAAATTTTCTGAGATGAACTAGAGTTTTGCTTGTTTTCCCTAGGGAGAATTCGCAGAAATTTAGTGGTGGGAGCTTCTACTGTTTTATTTGTTTGTGTTTGGATAGACTTCTTAGTAGAAGGCTCTATGTTTTTCTTGCTCCTAAGGTTATATTGCTTATGTACTTCATTGATAGCGAACTCATAACCTTGCTTGTAATCAAATGACTCACCAGAATCTAATTGCAGTTGTTGTAAATCATATAACTCTTGATCTTCTTGTGTAATAAATATAGTGTTATCATCATTAATCCCCATTATATTTATGGTGTCTTCATCATCTTCATTTTTATGAGAACTTTCAACATAGTTCTCTTGGAAAGGTGGTCTTATTGTTTGGTCAGGTGTTGATTCCCTAGATTTTCCAGTGTTGGTGTTTTTCCTGAAATTAGGATTTCTAATTTGTTGTTGGTTATCCCATTGTCTTCCTTTCCATATTATCTAACCTGTCCATCACTCTCTCTAGTGTTTTTGCTAATTGATCTATTTTTAAATCTGAACTAGATGTTTATTCTTTTATTGTTACTCTTCTTTCATTCCTTAATCTAGCTTTTCTAGCCAACAAATTTGCCTCTACACTAACAGCATTACTTTGCATCTGCTCTAAAGTTTCAGGATTCCTCTCTCTTAATTGATAGGCTATATTTGTATCAAATCCATTATGGAGATTGAGAAGAACAGAATCTGAAGGAGGCTTAAGATTAGTAGGAATTGAATTATAAATGATGTTGTATCTAGTACAATAATCTTGGACTGTTTCATTTGGTGCTCTTTTTATGCTTTCAAATTCAGATAAGATTTGTAGTGGATTTTTCTTATTTTCTCGTTTATTAATAAATAATCTATGAAAATTTTCTAAATCAGAAATACTACCAGAATTTAAACCTTTAAACCATTTTTTCAGCTCACCAATTAATGTTTGAGGAAAAAGTCTCATTTGGACATCAGACTCATCTATTTCAGGAAGTTCAAAATAGTTTGTCATATTATTAACATGTTGTTCGGCAGTGTATTCAATGGTTGCATCAAATTGAGGTATTTTTCTTTGATAATCCTGGGGCATGTCATGTAATTGGGCTGGAAGGACCAAGGGAGCATATCTAGCAGCCATGGCTTGAATTCTAGCTTGGCTAGGAGGTAAGTTGGAAGTACATGGGGCAAAACTAGAAGTACTTGCTGGTGTAGTTAAAGAAATTTCAGATGCGATTTGGATATAAGAAGATGTACTAGAAAATGTTCTTGAGAAACTAAAATATGAAGTTGGGAAATATGAAGAGGTGCTTGGGAAATAGAATGATGTATTAGAAAATGCATAAGAAAAACTAGTGGATGGAGTTGAGGTGGTGGAAGATGCAAATAATACTCTAGGTTGAAATGGTTGCTTAGGAACAAATGGATCTATGGAATGAAGTGTGGTAGAAATAATGGATGATGTGGTGGTAAATAGAGATGAACCTTCAGATTCTAAAAGATCGGTATCTAAATGAGTGGTAGAGGGCTTAGGGGTATAAGTTGATAAAGCACGCAATTCAACTGAATGTTGAAAAATAACTTCATCTATTTCCTTAAGTATAGTAGCATTATTGAATCAAGTTTATCATAAACCTCAAAAACATTTGATTCAGAATCTACTGAAACAGTTTCCTGCTTAGTTTCAAGAAATGAAAGAAAATCAGGATTTATAACAGTACTATTTAAGTCACTTTCTAATTTGTTTCTGAATAAATAATGTTCAAAATTTAAATCAAATTCTATGTCTTGTAAACTTGATAACTGTTTTGGAAGGGAATTTGCTCTGATTAAGGAAACTTTATTACCTAAATCATCTACTTTTTTATTCTTTTTTCCAATCCTGTCGGGATTATCTACTATGACAACAGGTTGTGGATCTGGATTTGACCTGGTATAGTAGACTCTTCTAGAAGCCAGAATTACATTTTTTTATGAAAATATACTCACAACTTATTAAAAGAGGCTTAAGGTGAAAAGATAATGAAAATATTTCCTTTACGATCTATTTTAAAATTAAGGATTGGTAAGTCCCCAGTATGGTCATTGTAGAAATTTATTAATACTAATGTATTACCGGATCCTCCTGATCTAACAATATTTATCTTCTTTCTAAATATAGAATCCTTCCACTGTTAAACTTGCGGAAATTTAAAAATAATTTGCAAACACATTTGAATAAATTCAATCTCACATAAACACAGTTGTTTAACAGGAAAGCTTAAAGCTAAAAACCCCAACTATCATATATTATGTACATCAATGGAATCATGTAATAATATCATACAAAGCTTAGTACATCAAGCTCTCAGTACAATGTAGATTCATTACACACTGTCATGCAGAAATTTGCATCTCCATGCACCAATTTCTTGCCTCCTTACAGCCTGCCTCCACTACGCAATCCTGTTGAAGAAGACCCCTGAATGAATTTGAATTGGCCTTGCCTTGACTGGACAATCCTCATTGGCATATCCAATGTGCAAGATGCATTGAACGCATCACTATAGTCACAACAGATAGTCCATCTCACCCTTTCACCAATCTCTCCACTAGGTCTCCATTGGAATTGACATGCAAGTAGTTAATTGTTGTATTTGTTCAGTTTTTAGTGAGTTATTAGTTGTGAATTAATTCAATTAACTCTCACTAGTGTATCTTTCAGTTAGAACTAGATACAACTAGCACAACTGAGTTAAACTCACTTAATTGAGTTAAACTAAATAACAACTCCCATAACTACTCTTCCAACTCTGTCACAACTCTGCCACTTCAGTTCTAACTGAGTCCTCCATGCATGAGTCACCAACCACCCTAGGAATTGTGTAATTCCTTCAGCCCACTGATTTTCCAAATTTGTTCACTGAAATAAAGTGCTCCAAGAGAATAAGTTAATGTTTATTGTCGGATTATTATTAAGAGCTAATAATAATCAACATGCATCTATTTTAGATCGACGATCTATAAATAGACTTCGCCCAATATTCTAAAAATATAATTTCATCTGTTTTCCACATTTGACCAACCATCTACAAATAATATCCTACAACTTATAGAATATGCTCACCATGTCTAAAAATAGACATACACCTAAAAATAGCATGCGGGCCCCACTTAGTGAAGGTGCTTACTTTTCACTAAGCTCAACATCTTGTTGAATCTCAACACTCCCTCTCAAAAAGATAGGGATTATCCTTCACCCCGATCCTGCCTCTATGGTATTCAAATTTTCTCCTGCTGAGCACCTTCGTCAAAATGTCTGCATCCTGATCTTCTGTAGGAATGTACTGAAGCAACATGATCTTCCGTTGCACACAATCTCTAATATGATGATACCAGATATCAATATGTTTAGATCTATCATGAAACATAGGATTAATCGAGAGCTTAATGCAACTCTGATTATCACAATGTATCACTGTAGGATCCAAATGTGAACCGAGCAAACCAACTAGGATCTTCCTCATCCAGATAGCCTCACATGCAGCTTGACTTGCTGCCATGTATTATGCTTCCGCTGAACTGAGTGCCAGGGATCTTTGTTTCCTACTGTACCAACAAACTGTTGTAGATACGATACTAAAAACCCCTCCTGATGTTCTCTTTCTATCTGTTGGGCTGCCTTCCCAATCTGCATTCGTGAAGCCATGCAACTTCACCTCACCCGTTTGTTTGTACCATAAGCCATACTCAGACGTGCCCCTAATATACCTTAGGACATGCTTTCCTGCCTTCCAAAAGAGCTTGGTAGGCTTAACCATCTGATGCAGGGGCATTAGAGTCTAGCCAGCAATGTGAAAGCTTGTTCACATGTTGTGGCTAGCTGAGTTAAAATTCATTCACTGATGGGTGAAAGTCAATGTTAATGAGAGGATTGAATTCCTTAAATAAATTGATATTATTATTTTTGTAATAAATTAGGAGAGTATTTAGAGATAAGTGGTTTGAATAGGTGTGAGCCTGTTGAGCATATCTAGCTGCAGTTGATAGATTTTAGGAGGATATTGGGCAAGTAGGATATTGTCTCAATTTAGGAAATCTGATCCTAAATTGAGGAGGTCTTTGTTTTGTAATAAAACTATAAATTAGAATCTTTGTAATGGAGAAATTCGGAGTTGGCCGTGAGGAATTATTGTGAGGATTGGAATTAATAAAGATTGCAAAGTTCTGAATTATTGGTTCATACTGGAAATCCCCGGAGATATTTTATCTTCGAAATTTTATTTGTGTGATATTTCTGTATGAGTTGAGGGTGATCAACTTTTGTGGTCTTTGTTAGAAGAAGACTTCTTGAATTATACAATTCGATATCAATTTGACTGCAACGCAGACTCTATGAATACTTCTTTATGTTTGCAAATGCTTATATTCCTACGTCCTCTCTGTTAAGATAAAATGCATTTTTTTTAGTGTGAAGTAATTCTTTAATATAAGAGATCAATTCTGATATCAATAAGAAATTGTATAAGCATTCTGGTTCTATTGGCAAGAATCAATGTGATTCTGGCTTTGAAAGTTACCAACGAAGAATCTATGATATTGCCGAAACACAATCTTCAGCACAAAGAGAAGTATGTTTGAAAGGAAGCAATTCGTTTTGTTTGTTGGAATCAATTTATGTTTATGTGTAGCTTTGATAAGTCGATGTATAGAAGCCGATTTAAAGCTTTGATGTAGAGCGATGAATTTCTGGGTGAATCAAATTAAATTCTGTGTAATTCGACTTCAAAGCAATCAGAAATTTAAGTCTTGAAGAAGCAGTTTTACAGCCAACAACGCAGAGCTCTGGCATATTAAAGTTCAGCGCTTCAGAAATTGCAATTCTATCAGTTCAGTGTTGTGACAGGTATGAGACAGCGTTGGAAATTTAACACATTGGAACCTTTAGGTATGAGCCAGCATTGTTTGAAATGGAAATTGGTTTATAAAAAAATCGATGTGTGGGTTGAGTGAAAGCGTAGACTAAGTGTTTATGCTGGAGATTTAATAGTTTTTAAATATTTGATTTAAAGACTTGGCTATTCATTCCAAAGGATTTGAAGATTGGTGCAAACCATTACTTGTTTTTGATGCTATATTCAATATCAAAATTGGGTTATAAGAGATTAATTTAAAGAGCTCTTAAAATGATTTAGAAGCACTTTATTTAAAGCCAAAGATCATATTGTGGAATTTTTTTGGTAGATTTCATTAATCAAATTTTTCAAATTTGATGAATGAAAATGAAAGTGAAGAATTGAATCCAACTCCTCCGGAGTTAGAAACCATTGTGAACAAATTTGAAAGGCTCTCCTTAACGCCTGCACCATCACCGCCATCATTAGTGGTATCAGAGCCAACTTCAAAGCATTTGCCAGAGATTGAGCAGACTTCCCAGAGTCAGAAGAAGAAATCCAGCATGCCTGTCTGAATTGGTAGAGGTGTTGCTGGTAGAAGAAGAGGTAGGCCAATTTATAATGCAGAAGTACTGGAGACTATGCAGCAGATCCAAGCCAAATTGGAAGCAATTGAAGTAGGAAAACCAAGGGATCTTGAAGATGTCAGTGAACCTAAAGCTGAAGAAGAAGGAGGAGATGTTGAGCTTACTACTGAGATGAGATTCTTTAAGACAGTTTTAGGATCTACATCCAAGCCTAGACTTGAAGTATCAGCTTTTGCAGGAGGATTGAATCCAGAAGAGTTGATAGACTGGATCAATGAGATGAATAAATGCTTTGATTATGAAGATATGGCTGAAGACAAGAGAGTCAAATTTGCAGTCACAAGATTAAAGGGACATGCAGCACTTTGGTGGGATGGAGTGCAAGCAGAGAGAAGGAGATCTGGCAAACAACCAATCAAAAGTTGGAGCAGAATGGTGGCCAAACTGAAAGGTAAATTCTTGCCTAGTGATTATCAACTTACATTGTTTAGACAAATGCAGAATCTTAGACAAAGACTAATGACTGTGAAAGAGTACACAGAATAATTCTACAAAGTGAGCATAAGAGTTGGACAGATCCAGGACATAGCAGAGAAGATTTCCAGGTATGTAAATGGTCTCAGATTGGAGATCCAAGATGAAATCAGTATTTTGTCTCCTAAGTTAGTTGAAGAGGCTTATCAAATGGCCTTGAAAGCTAAAGAGAAACTGCTGAGAAAGCAGTCTGCCAAAGGAAGAGGTACTTTCCGAGGAAATGGAAGTCAAGGTGGTAGAGGGAGATCTACAGCACCAAAGGATGGAGCTGGCAGCAGCTCACCTCAGCATGCACAGACAGATGGCGATTCACGTGGCAGAAGAAATTCCCACAGAGGAAGAGGAGGCAGAAGCAGAGGAAGAGAAGTAAGATGTTATCGATGTAACAAATTGGGACATAGATCCTTTGAGTGCCCAAAGAAAGAGAATGTGGGTACAAGTCAGAGAAATGAAATTGTTGCTCAGACTGAAGAAGCAGCAAAGTTGCCTAAAGCAGAAAGAGAAATTGTGCCAGAGAAGGGAGAGTCTTTGGTTGTTAATAAAGTTTTGTTGAAGCAAACAAAGGAAGTTGCTGAACCAGCACAGAGGAAAAATTTGTTCAGGAGTGTATGAAAATTTCAAGGGAAATGATTTCAACTAGTCATTGATAGTGGCAGCACAGACAATCTGGTCTCTACAGAGGTGATAGAGAAATTTAAGTTGAAGACAAGGGAACATCCAACACCCTACAAGGTGTCATGGCTTCAGAAGGGCCATCAGCTGATTGTGAAAGAACAGTGTGAGATAGAGTTGCAGATGGGCAGCTACAAAGATAAGGTAATGTGTGATGTGATGCCTATGGATGTGTGTCACATACTGCTGGGTAGACCTTGGCAGTATGACAGAGGAGCAGTACATGATGATAAGCGAAACACTTACAAATTCTTCAGGATGGTGTGTATCAAACATTGTTGCCAATGGAAGAAGGAGAAGCATCAAAAAAAAAGTCTGATCCAAAGGCTTTATTGCTGAGTGGGAAAGAATACTTGCAGCAGATTGAAGAAGAAGAGGTAAATTTTTCTTTAGTTTGCAAACCTACAGTAGTACTTACTTCTACAAAAATTTCTGATTTGCCAATTGAAATTCAAGAAATGTTGGACAATTATTGTGATATAATTGTAGATGATTTGCCTAATGAGTTACCACCTATAAGAAAAAATAGCCATCAGATAGATTTGATTCCAGGATCAAATCTACCAAACAAAGCAGCTTACAGAATGACTCCAGCAGAAAATGAAGAAATCAGAAAGCAAGTGCAGGAATTGGTTGATAAAGGTTTGGTTCGAGAAAGTTTGAGTCCTTGTGCAGTACCTACAGTGTTGAGCCTGAAGAAACATGGAGGCTGGAGAATGTGCACCGATTCAAGAGCAATCAACAAAATAACAATCAGGTATAGATTTCCTTTGCCCAAAATTGAAGATTTAATGGACTGTTTGAGTGGAGCGAGATATTTTTCAAAACTTGATTTGAAAAGTGGGTATCATCAGATTAGGATAAGGGAAGGTGATGAATGGAAAACAGCCTTTAAGACAAATGAAGGATTGTATGAGTGGATGGTAATGCCTTTTGGCTTATCAAATGCACCCAGTACTTTTATGAGGCTCATGAATGAAGTGTTAAGAGAATTTATTTGTAAATTTGCAATAGTATATCTGGATGACATACTAATTTACAGCAAAACAAAAGAAGAACATTTAAGGCATCTTAACTATGTCTTGAATAAATTACATCAAGAGAAGTTGCTGATAAATCTGAAGAAGTTTTCATTCATGAAGGAAGAGCTGGTGTATCTAGGTTTTGTTGTTTCTGCTGAAGGATTAAAGATGGATCCAGAAAAGGTCAGAGCAATTGTGGAGTGGCCTTCACCAAAAAGTGTCTTTGAGGTAAGAAGTTTCCATGGACTTGCTAGTTTTTACAGAAAATTCATAAGGAATGTTAGCAAGATTAATGCACCAATCATTGAAACCATAAAGAAGGACAAACAGCCATTCAAGTGGATTGTTGAAGCTGAAAAGAATTTTCAGTTTTTAAAATAGAAAATAACAGAGAAACCTGTATTAGTGTTGCCTGATTTTACTAAAAAATTTCAAGTAAAGTGTGATGCTAGTGGAGAAGCTATTGGAGCTGTCTTAAGTCAAGAGGATAGGCCTGTAGCATATTTCAGTGAGAAGCTGAATGACACAAGAAGAAAATACTCTTCTTATGACAAAGAGTTTTATGCAATAGTACAATCATTAAAGAAGTGGAGACATTATTTAATGTCTAAAGAATTTGTACTATATTCATATAATCATGCTTTGCAATACATTATGCAGCAGCCTAAGTTAAATCAAAAACATGCTAAATGGGTTGAATATCTTCAAAGTTTCAACTTTTCTTTAAAACACATAAGTGGCCAGGAAAACAAGGTAGTTGATGCCTTGAGTAGGAAGAACATTCTTGTCCAAGAAAGTCAAATTGAAGTGGTAGGTTTTGATTTTCTTAAGGAATTGTATAAAACAGATTTGGATTTCAAGGAAGCATTTGAAGCATGTTTGAATCCTGTTTTGATTGATAGAAGTCAGTGGTTGGATTATTTCTTGCAAGAAGGTTTGTTGTTCAAGAGAAATCAATTATGTATACCGAATTGTTCCATGAGAGAAAATCTCATTAGAGAGAAGCATAGTGGTGGACTTGCTGGACATTTTGGTACTGATAAAACTTATGAGCAGCTGAGTCATTTTTATTATTGGCCAAAAATGAGATCTGAAGTGGAAAAGTATGTGAAGAATTGTAAAATTTGTCAGTATGCCAAAGGTAGAAGCCAGAATGCAGGTTTGTACATTCCATTTCCTATTCTAGACAGACCTTGGGATATGGAAAGTATGGATTTTGTTTTAGGACTGCCTAAGACACGGAGAGGGAATGATACAATTTTTGTTGTTGTTGACATATTTTCAAAGATGGCACATTTTATTCCATGTTATAAAACCAGTGATGCTACTCATGTTGCTAATTTGTTTTTCAAAGAAATTGTTAGATTACATGGGTTTCCTAAAAGCATTGTTTCTGATAGAGATACCAGGTTTGTTGGTTATTTCTGAAGGACATTGTGGAATAATCTCGGTACTAATCTGAGTTTCAGCTCAGCTTATCATCCTCAGACTGATGGGCAGACTGAGGTAGTAAATAGAAGTTTAGGTAATCTTTTGAGAAGTCTTGCAGGAGAACATCTTAAGCAATGGGATCATATCTTACCACAGGCAGAATATGCATACAATGATTCACCAAACAGAAGTACAGGACAGAGTCCATTCCATATTGTTTATGGGATGCACCCAAGAGGAGTTTCTGAATTGAGAAATTTGGGAAAAGCATAATTGAGAAGCGTTGAAGGTGAAGAATTTGCTTCAGAGATTCAAGCAATTCACGAGCAGGTAAAGCAACATCTACAAGACAGCAGTATCAAGTACAAAAGCAGAGCAGATTTTAGCAGAAGAGAAGTTCAATTTGAAATTGGTGATTTAATTTTGGCTCATTTGAGGAAAGATAGATTTCAAAAAAGAGAGTATAACAAGCTGAAGTTTAAAAATATAGGACCATGCAGAATCCTGAGAAAAATTTCTGGTAATGCATATGAAATTGAATTACCATCTGATATTGGAATATCTCCAATATTTAATGTTGCGGATTTGTACAGGTATGAAGATGGTGGCACAGATGAAACACCAGAAGACAAAGAGCAGATTGATTGGGTAAAAAAGTTACCTACAGCACAGTCATTACAACCAGAGATGATCTTAGACAAGAAGGTGTTTAAGAGAACCAAAGGACGAGAGTATTTCTAGTACTTGATTAAATGGAAGAATCAGCCAATTGAAGATGCTACATGGATGAAAAAAGCTATGTTGCAGAAACTGGGCAGTTCTGTGAAGGAGCTCATGGACAGGAGCCCATGAAGAATTTTGTCCTCGGGAGTCTGATGCAGGGGCATTAGAGTCTAGCCAACAATGTGAAAGCTTGTTCACATGTTGTGGCTAGCTGAGTTAAAATTCATTCACTGATGGGTGAAAGTCAATGTTAATGAGAGGATTGAATTCCTTAAATAAATTGATATTATTATTTTTGTAATAAATTAGGAGAGTATTTAGAGATAAGTGGTTTGAATAGGTGTGAGCCTGTTGAGCATATCTAGCTGCAGTTGATAGATTTTAGGAGGACATTGGGCAAGTAGGATTTTGTCTCAATTTAGTAAATCTGATCCTAAATTGAGGAGGTCTTTGTTTTGTAATAAAACTATAAATTAGAATCTTTGTAATGGAGAAATTCGGAGTTGGCCGTGAGGAATTATTGTGATGATTGGAATTAATAAAGATTGCAAAGTTCTGAATTATTGGTTCATACTGGCAATCCCCGGAGATCTTTTATCTTCGAAATTTTATTGGTGTGATATTTCTGTATGAGTTTAGGGTGATCGAACTTCTGTGGTCTCTGTTAGAAGAAGACTTCTTGAATTATACAGTTCGATATCAATTTGACTGCAACGCAGACTCTATGAATACTTCTTTATGTTTGCAGATGCTTATATTTCTGCGTCCTCTCTGTTAAGATAAAACGCAATTTTTTTAGTGTGAATTAATTCTTTAATATCAGAGATCAATTCTGATATCAATAAGAAATTGTATAAGCATTCTGGTTCGATTGGCAAGAATCAATGTGATTATGGCTTTGAAAGTTACCAACGAAAAATCTATGATATTGCAGAAACACAATCTTCAACACAGAGAGAAGTATGTTTGAAAGGAAGCAATTCATTTTTTTTGCTGGAATCAATTTTTGTTTATGTATAGCTTTGATAAGTCGATGTATAGAAGCCGATTTCAAGCTTTGATGCAGAGCGATGAATTTCTGGGTGAATCGAATTAAAGTCTGTGTAATTCGACTTCAAAGCAATCAGAAATTTAAGTCTTGAAGAAGCAGTTTTACAGCCAACAACGCATAGCTCTAGCATATTAAAGTTCAGCGCTTCAGAAATTTCAGTTCTATCATTTTAGTGTTGTGACAGGTATGAGATAGCGTTGGAAATTTAACACATTGGAACCTTCAGGTATGAGCTAGCATTGTTTGAAATGGAAATTGGTTTATAAAAAAATCGATGTGTGGGCTGAGTGAAAGCGTAGACTAAGTGTTTATGCTGGAGATTTAATAGTTTTTAAATATTTGATTTAAAGACTTGGCTATTCATTCCAAAGGATTTGAATATTGATGCAAACCATTACTTGTTTTTTATGCTATATTCAATATCAAAATTGGGTTATAAGAGATTAATTTAAAGAGCTCTTAAAATGATTTAGAAGCACTTTATTTAAAGCCAAAGATCATATTGTGGAATTTTTTTGATAGATTTCATTAATCAAAATTTTCAAATCTGATGAATGAAAATGAAAGTGAAGAATTGAATCCAACTCCTCCGGAGTTAGAAAACCATTCTGAACAAATTTGAAAGGCTCTCCTTAACGCCTGCACCATCACCGCCATCACCATCGCTTGTGAAATTTGGTTCACTGCATAGCATATCTCTGGTATTGTATTAACTAAATACATGAGTGAACCCACCAACTGTCGATAAACAGTGGCATCCACTACCTCTGCCGATGTAGCATCCTCTTTCCTCCAATTTCCTGGAAGAGGAGTATCCATGGGCTTGCAGTCCTCCATGTGAAACTTACCAAGTATCTCCCGAGCATACTTTCCTTGTAATGTTCCAAAATTTTCCGACAATAATTTGGAACATTAAATTTTGTTGATTTCACCTAGGAGGAGAATAAATGGGTAAGGAGACCCATGCATAATAAAAATATCAATAAAATTCCTCTATGTATGAAAGGGGATCATATTTGGAGCTGGTTTTCACACCCTCATGTGTGAACAAGGTTATTTGCAAGGAGGCTTGGTTAAGTTTGACCAAGTCAACAGCGCTGCCATAGGAGGAGTGGCTTACTTAGGAAGCCAGCACAGTGTGAATGAGGAAAGGGACATTTGGTGGGGGAAACCCTAATGGAGCTTTCATTTGTTTAAAAGGAGGACAGGGCAACCATTGTTTCTCATGCTTGTATTATTCATTTCATTGTCTTGTGAGACAATTGTGCATTCTTTGCTGCTTAGCAAGAATTGCCGGAGGAATTCCTGTTTAGGATTCCTTCTCCTTATTGAGGGGTCTCTTGAGGGATTTTTCTTCATTTTCCTCACATCCAGGCTTGAGGCCAAGAATCCTCCATCGGGACAGCATTATTTCCGCATCAGATTAATGTTGTGTTGCTGGGTGTTGTAGTGAGGGTTCACTACACCATCTCCTTCAGCTATTTTTTAGAGGAGGAGTCATTTTTTCCTTTGAGATATCAGATTGGAGGAATTCCGGAGTAGATTGAATACTTTGGCATCAATGCCAACCCATTTCCTTTCCCTACAGTGCAGTTTCATCCAGTGCCTACGTTATTCTAGAGGAGCGTTTGCAGTAGGGATTTGCAGATACATTTGGAGGAGAAGATCTTTAGTGAAGGGATCAGCCTTTCACTTGAAATATCCATTGGAGGAGGCATATTTAGTTTGAGCATCAGATTTAGCCATCTCCATCCAGTTCTATTTCTGAGTTTCTGCAGCTACCCAGCAAGTCCGGCATTTCTGTAGAATTGCCATTTTGTATGTTTTGCAGCCAATCCCTTTAGGGATTTTTTATTATTGTTTCCAGGGGTTGAGACTTTGCTCTCCCTATTGTATTTGGGCCACATATTGACACTATTATGCAACAGTTTCCCTTCATGAACTACGCAGTCATAGCATGAGTTCATATGTAGATCAGTGTTCTCATCATGATTTATGTACTTGTTCTTTGAGGCTGAGCATGGCCTATCTTGTATAACATTTCCTCAAGATCTTGTACTCAGTTGTTGCTGCTATTTCTTAATAATATGGCTATGGATTTCTCTCATGTTTTTATGAGTTGAGTATTGCTGTTGCACCATTATTGTGCTTGCTTATTGCTGGAGCTCCAACTTTAGAATATCTGGAGATATTCTCATTATTGTAGCAATTTCCTGAAAAGGCAACATTACAGTGGTATCAGAGCATGATCTTTGGCTCAGCCTGTAGCTTCAAGCCAAAGTGCTAAATCCCTGAAAGGGAAGGTTTCAAACTCTATAGACAAAGTCTACAGATGGCCAGGTAGCCTCTGGATCTCATCCTTTTTCAAAGGTGACATATCCAGTAAATTCCCCTGCAGTCATTCTCTGGAATAGAGATTTGATATTCCTAAAAAGGGAATCTTACAGGCCCGTGGATCTCAGCCATCATATCAGAGAGAGAAAATGAAGGCTCCATCATATGGAGAAAAGAGGGAAGGAAAGCTTGCAAAGCTTCTTCCGAAATCCTTACTGATCATTCATGAAGAATTTGAGAAGATAAGGAGGGATATTTGTACAGGATCTCCAAAAGGGTTTTAAGTTGAGTCAAACTCTAGATTTTCTTGTAGGGGATGTGAGCATGCAGCTACACCCTATAATACACAGTGCAATCGCATGGCCAGCTTTTCCATGAGAAGAGAATGAGAGGAAGAAATGCCGAAGAAAGGAACTCTTAGAGGTTTCTTGCATGAGTATGAATCTCAAACCCAGAGGTTTAGAGATCATATTACTTTTCCGAAGTTTTGCAAGATCATGGTGAGGAGGAGCAAGCAACATGATGAGGATAGATTTCTTCTATCTTTCTTTGATGGTTCTCCTACTTGTTCAGCCAAGGCTTGGATTGAAGAGCTAGACACCTTTTTGCAGCAGCATCAGATTCCTGAAGATGAAGCCATCAGAGTAGCAGCGCTGCACTTGGGAGCTAAAGTCTATGCATGGTGGTTATTTGAGTCTTTTACTTTTAAAAATGAAAATACCTCTTCATATGCAATGTTCATTAGAAATTTGATGAGGATATTTGGTAGAATAAATTATGAAACACATGTGGAGGAAGGAAACACATTAAAACAAACAAAACCCTTACATGTATTGAAGAAAACCATAGACTCGGAATCACTGCAGAAAGCTATGAAGGAGGCTGATATCTTGCACAATTCTTTAGTAGAGGCAAGATCTTCATTCTTGGCACAAAGAGGCAAGGAGATGCCTTTTCCAAAATAGGATCCAACCATTGGAGGGTTGCCCACTCATGTTGAGGAAGCTGAGGGAAACAGCGCTGTCATTTCTAGAGTTGATCTATTACCTCATGCAGAGGAAGGAGGAGCTCTTGCTCCAACTAGAGGGATTCTTGCATCTTGGCAAGGAGGTCCCCAGGATCTCATTCATGGAGGTCCAAGCACAATCAATGAACAGCATGATTGTGTAGCACTACAGCTGGAAGAAGGAGGAAGGGAGGAAGAGCAGCATCAGGTGATGAGGGGCACACACCCTTCTCTATTTCAGAGAGCTAGTGCAAAGAGGAGGAAAAATGTATTGCGCTATGAGAGCAAGGGCAAGATTGCCCAACCATATGTGCAGTCCACTCTTGACATAGATGTCTCACTGCATAGAGGCATTCCACCAGGGTGGCCACCTGATCTATCATTGATGAGAGACATTTTATCTTTGGATTCACCGCTCTTGGATTTTGGAGAGGTGAAAAATTTGGAGGAGAAATTTGGCATGAGGGATGTCAAAGTAGCATATAGCAGCATGAGGAGAGCTACACATGCCAGATCACCAGCGTTGTCTCTTAGGAGGATTGATCCTTACTGGAGATCTCAGCTCTTAGTTGAGTACTCTAAGGATCTTGATGCATGCATGATTTTAGATGACCCGCGTAGATATGATGAGTATATGATGGATGATATGGTCATCTATTCCCTTGGTAGAGTCTTCTTGACTAGAGATTCTAGTCTCAAGGAGAAGTTGTTGCATGCAGCACAGGAGGACTTCTTTTCCATGCACTTTGATGCATATCTTGCCTTGGCAGAGGAGTTCATTTGGGAGGGAATTCAGCAAGACATATTTCAACATATGGAGAGATGCAAATCCCAGATGATGATGGAGAGGAGGTCACAGCCACCTTCCTACTCATGGAGAGTAAGGGAGCATTTTCAGTTGAGCCATTTCAGCTCAAGTCTTCTAGTGCATGATGGAGAATGTAAAATTCCACCTTATGTTTTGTACTTCTTGTCTTTTTATATGCATCATGTTGTACCAAGGAGGATTATTCCTTCTTTCATATTGTATCACGATGTACTTGGAGCCATTTGTAGCATTGAGATTGGCTATCTCATTGGTGGTTTGTGGGGAAAGCCACATGATTTTTGGTGTGCACCATTGGCACCTTTTTGTACTTCCATGTTTATATCTTGTAACATGATTGTGGTAGAAAACAAGTCGCTGGGAGAGCACTTTTTTCTATTTGATTTGATGCAGGCATGGCATGCACTGCGCTGGTTCCTTGTGTGGGACATTGATCCACTTTTCGGTTGTCATGTGACAACTTGTTTTTATTGGTTTTTTCTTCCATGTATTGCTGATATGTACATTTTCATGGGAGGCTTTTATTGGAGAGTAGGCTTTAGATTGAGGATGCCCATTGGGAGCATGATTCTCCTTACTATACATGTTGTACATTTTAGGAGAAACCATGGGCCAACCATGAGGGCCATATTACATTTCTTTTCTTCTTGTGGGAAAAACCACTTGAAGAGCTTGAGGAGGCACTCCATGGGACATGATGAGTTGGAGGAGTTTACACAATCAACTCTTTTTCCTTTGAGAATGAGGGGAGACTCATCTACGAGCCACTCCATTTATATGAGCAAAACATATGGTGGGAGTATTGTTGATCTGCATGATGATTTTTCTATATATATGCATCTCTTAACCATATATGTGCAGGGATTTGATCAAAGGAAGGATATTCTTCCTTCTAGATTTGATGGTCTACATGAGGCCATTATATATTTTCACTCCCTAAGAGGAGACGGGGAGGAAATTTCTCATGGAGAGCATACATACATTGCACATCACATCATCCACTTTCTCCAGGAGAATGGGGCAGCAAGCATTTGGTGGGGAGGCCACCCATCATTTTATTTTCTATGGCAGTGGAGATTCAAACTGCATTGGATACATTTGAGCGACCATTTTCCTTCTCATTTACTTCACATGGTAGCCAGCATGATTCTCCTTATAGTTCCCTTGGTTGATATTGCTGGATCTTTCCTTGGGAGCATGATTGGAAGAGAGACACATTAGGTGAATGTGTCCGTGGAGGGAGAAATTCCTCACACCTTTTGCACTACATGTTCTAAGGGGAACATGGGACATGATATGGTTACCTTAACAACACATTTGTCACTTTACAAGGTGAGCCATATGTTGGAGAAGATGCCATATGTTGATGACTTCCAACTCATCATATATGAAGATACTTGGGCTAGCATGATTTGTAGCGTTGGAGGAGAGGTCCTTGGGGATCTAGTCTTCATCTTGCCACTTGAGGGCAAGTATTTCGCAGCCCAAGATTAGCACTTTCTCCAAATTTATCTTGTGTGGGGAGAAGGACAGCGTGGGGTGGGCTACATTGTCTACCATGAGCATATTTTCATCCCACCTACTTTGTCGGAGCCAAAGGTGGAGGAAAGTTTCCAGGAGTTGCCCAGTTGGGAGGTAGCTCATTTTGTATGGATGATTGCTTGGGGATGGAGGATCCACATGAGGAAGATGTTCCTCAACACTACATAGACTCCATGCCTTGAGAGAAGGCTTTCCAATTCTATACTTTCAGTTGCTTGAGGACAAGCAACATTTGGGAGGGGAGGACTGTAATGTTCCAAAATTTTCCGACAATAATTTGGAACATTAAATTTTGTTGATTTCACCTAGGAGGAGAATAAATGGATAAGGAGACCCATGAATAATAAAAATATCAATAAAATCACTCTATGTATGAAAGGGGATCATATTTGGAGCTGGTTTGCACACCCTCATGTGTGAACAAGGTTATTTGCAAGGAGGCTTGGTTAAGTTTGACCAAGTCAACAGTGCTGCCATAGGAGGAGTGGCTTACTTAGGAAGCCAGTGCAGTGTGAATGAGGAAAGGGAAATTTTGTGGAGGAAACCCTAATGGAGCTTTCATTTGTTTAAAAAGAGGACAAGGCAACCATTTTTTCTCATGCTTGTATTATTCATTTCATTGTCTTGTGAGACAATTGTGCATTATTTGCTGCTTAGGAGGAATTGCCGGAGGAATTCTTGTTTAGGATTCCTTCTCGTTCTTGAGGGGTCTCTTGAGGGATTTTTCTTCATTTTCCTCACATCCAGGCTTGAGGCCAAGCATCCTCCATTAGGACAGCATTATTTCCGCAGCAGATTAATGTTGTGTTGTTGGGTGTTGCAGTGAGGGTTCACTACACCATCTCCTTCAGCTATTTTTCAGAGGACGAGTCATTCTTTCCTTTGAGATATCAGATTGGAGGAATTTCGGAGCAGATTGAAGACTTTGGCATCAAGGCCAACCCATTTCCTTGCCCTACAGCACAGTTTCTTCCAGTGACTGCGTTATTCTAGAGGAGCATTTGCAGTAGGGCTTTGCAGATACATTTGGAGGGGAAGATCTTTAGTGAAGAGATCAGCCTTTCACTTGAAAGATCCATTGGAGGAGGCATATTTAGTTTGAGCATCAGATTCAGCCATCTCCATCCCATTCTATTTCTGAGTTGCTGCAGCTACCCAACAACTTCGGCATTTCTGTAGAATTGCCATTTTGTATGTTTTGCAACCAATCCCTTTAGGGATTGTTTATTAATGTTTCCAAGGGTTGAGACTTTGCTCTCCCTATTGTATTTGGGCCACATATTGACATATTTGTGTATTGACACTATCATGCAGCAGTTTCCCTTCATGAACTGCGCAGTCATAGCTTGAGTTCATATGTAGATCAGTGTTCTCATCATGATTTATGTACTTGTTCTTTGAGGCTGAGCATGGCCTATCTTGTATAACATTTCCTCAAGATATTGTACTCAGTTGTTGCTGCTATTTCTTAATAATATGGCTATGTATTTCTCTCATGTTTTTATGAGTTGAGTGTTGTTGCTACACTATTATTGTGCTTGCTTATTACTGGAGCTCCAACTTTAGAATATCCGGAGATATTCTCATTATTGTAGCAATTCCCTGAAAAAGGAACATTACATTCCTTGAGACACAAACAGTTCACATTCTCGCTGCCATATTTCCAATCCAAGGAAATAATGAAGGAGGCCCAAATCCTTCATCTCAAACTCCTTTGCAAGATCTGCCTTACATGAGTGTATCAACTGCTCATCAATCATATTAAATCATCAACATAAAGAACAATGATTAAAAGCTTACCCTCCACCACAATTTGGTACAGGTTTGCATCCGCCTCACTCTTGGTGAAGCCAAGTCCAGTGAAATAGCCGTTGATCTGAGTGTACCAAGCACGTGGTGCTTGCTTCAGCCCATACAACACTCTTTTGAGTCTGCACACATGCGACTTGTAGCTGAAGATCTCAAATCCTTCAGGCTACTCAATGTATGCTTCTTCCTCAATGATCCCATTAAGGAATGCAGTCTTCACATCCATCTGATGAATGTGCCAACCCATCTACGTTGAGAGAGCAAGGATGGTCCTTATGGAAGAATATCGTGCAACAGGTGCAAAGGTTTCTTCATAATCAATCCCCTCGATATGTGAGAAGCCTTGGGCAACAAATCTTGCCTTATACTTCTCGATGCTCCCATCAGCATCTTGCTTTACCTTGTAGATCCATCTTGAACCTACCACTAATTTACCCACCGACCTTGGAACAATATCCCAAGCACTGTTTCTGACAATGGAGTCATACTCCTCCACCATGGCATCTACCCATGTGGGCTCCTGCGCTACTTCTTCAAAAGAAGATGGATATGTCATGATAAACTTGCTCATAAGAGCCATGTATCTAATAAATCAATCAGGTGATTGTCTCTATCTGCGCTGTGATGTAGAGACTCCTACATTCTGTGCTGCATCAAGCTTCAGTCTCTCAACTTATATGGTACGTTTTCTACCTGTTCTAATGTTTGGTTATGCATGAGTGGACTCCTCCACTCCATGAATCTCCTCCTATGGTTGATCCACATCTAGAGGATAATCTTTGGGAGCAAGTGGATCCTCCTTTACATGCAAGTGTAACTCCCTCTCAAACAACAACTTCATGGCTTTCACCTCATTGAATTTTATATCTTGTCGCACCACAGTCATTCGAATGTTTGGAAAATACACACGATAATTATGGGGTGTTTTTGTGTACCCCACAAATATCCCAACTTTTGTAGTCAGCTCTAGCTTCTTCGTGGCGTCCTTTGTCACATGAATGTAAACAGATGAGCCAAAAATCTTCAAATGAGAAATATCAGGCTTCTTACCAGTAAAAGCTTCTTCAGGTGTACTCATGCCAAGTACTCTATGAGGACAACAGTTTTTGCACATAAACCGCAGTGTTGCATGCTTCCACCCACAAGTGCATCGGTAGGCCCTAGTCATGCAACATAGCTTGTGCAGCACCCACGATCATTCTTTTCTTCCTCTCCGTGACCCCATTCTGCTGTGGGTTATGAGCCGCTATGAGTTCTCTTTGAATTCCTTCTTTGCTACAAAATTCTTTGAATTCGTTCGAGATATATTCGCCACCATTATCACTCCGTAGAGCCTTAACTTGCTTCCCCGACTCCTTCTCCACCAATATTCACAGAAATTTGAGAATGTTTCACTCTTCTTCTACGTGAAGAAGATCCAACATCTATGAGAATAGTCATCAAAAAATATAACATAATACCTGTGTTTTGTTGTTGAAGCAACCAAGAAAGGTCAACACACGTCTGTGTGAATTCTCTCCAGGATCACCGAAGCACGGTTCTCCTTCTCATGAAAGGTGGTCTTCACAAACTAACCCATATTACATCCCTTGCACTGATCTGACTGTGCAAGAGTACCCTTGGGAATTCCAGTAGAAATCTACTGCAAAATCTTCAAGGCACCATGGTGAAGATGGCCCAATCTCCTGTGCCATAATTCTCCCTCATCTCGGCTCACCACTTCTTCTGCTTTGCCCATCATTGCAACGTAGCCATCTACCTCCAGCTTGTAGAGATTGTTAACTCGAATCCCTATCCTCTTGGTTTGACCCGTTGTTTTATGTTGCGGGAAAGCTTTTCCCTCGCTGAAAACAACGTCATAACATCTATCTTCCAACATTGCGACCGAGACCAAGTTCTTCTTCAGACCTAGAAAATTCATAACATATTTCAACAGAAATGGTTTACTTGACTCCCTCTCAAAGTTAATGGTTCCAATGTCGGTTGCACTATATGATTTTGGAGATCCTTCTCCTCCAAGTCACTAAACAACTCCTTGTCTCCCGTCATAAGGAAAAAAACACCACTATCAAGATACCACACCGATCCCATTGAGCTTGAAACCAAGCATGCGATCAAAGAAAAATTAAGTTCAAATTGTGAGGCTAAGGCTGCAGCTCTAGTAGCCTTCTTGTTCTTCTTTTTCTGTGGGCAGTTAGTGGCGAGATGCCCATGTTCGTGACAGTGAAAACACTTCACTCTAGACAAATCCAGCTTCTTGTCTTTAGCCTCAGATTTTGGATGGGATTTCTTCCCTTTCCCTTTCCTTGATTTGGCAGCCAAAGCACAATTCTCTTCATCATCGTTCTCCGATGAAGAGCCAGCCCTGGTACTTCGCCTTATCTCCTCCTGCACAAGATCCAACCAAAGTCACTCCCAACTCGGTAGTTTCTCCCGTCCATTGACAGAGTCTTCGTAGCTATGCCAACTCTTCGAAAGCCCAAGGAAAGACAAGCTCACCAAGTCATAATCATCAACAATAATCCCCACACTTCCCAGTTCATCCCTACAGTGGACAAACTTCATGAGATATTTTGGAATACTGTCGCCCTTCTCCATTTTTTTTTCTGAGTTTGTCTTTCAACGCCAACTTCCTCTGGTCGCTGCTGCTTTGGAAAAGATCTGTCAAAGCCTTCCACATTGAAAATGGAGTGCCTTTCCCATGAAGGCTTCACACAATATGGCCCTTCACACCTTCCAATATAATTATTCTTGTCTTTGCTACCTTCTTTTGCCATGCGTCAAGTCCTGCAGCATCGCTAGAAGTAGGCTTGGGAACATCACTATCGATGAACTCCTTCAGCCCATTATCTTCAAGCACCACCTCCATCCTATCCTTCCAGGCTATGTAATTCGAGCTACCCTCAAGGGCATACTCCAATCGCAACCCATTGAAAGACATTTCAATGAATACTCAACTATCACACTAAGAAATTTCTGCAGCAAATTCGAATTGTCCACTAGCACAAAACTCAACACTTATTCACAATTGAAATCTCCAATGACCAATACTGCTCTGATACCATGTAGAAATTTATTAATACTGATGTATTACCGGATCCTCTTGATCTAAAAATATTTATCTTCTTGCTAAATATAGAATCCTTCCACTGTTAAACATGCGGAAATTTAAAACTCAATTGCAAACACATGTGAATAAATTCAATCGCACATAAATACAGTTGTTTAACGGGAAAGCTTAAAGCTAAAAACTCCAAATATCATATATTATGTACATCATTGGAATCATGTAATAATATCATACAAATCTTAGTACATCAAGCTCTTAGTACAATGTAGATTCATTACACACTGTCATGCAGAAATTTGCATCTCCATGCACCAATTTCTTGCCTCCTTACAGCCTGCCTCCACTATGCAATCCCTGTTGAAGAAGACCCCTAAATGAATTCGAATTGGCCTTGCCTTGACTATGCAATCCTCATTGGAATCTCCAATGTGTGTCAAATGCATTGAATTCATCACTATAGTCACAACAGATAGTCCATCTCACCCTTTCACCAATATCTCCACTGGGTCTCCATTGGAACTGACATGCAAGTAGTTAACTGTTGTATTTGTTCAGTTGTTAGTGAGTTATTAGTTGTGAATTAATTAAATAATTAATTCACTTAACTCTCACTAGTGTATATCTTAGTTAGAACTAGATACAACTAGCAAAACTAATTTTAACTCACTTAACTGAGTTAAACTAAATAACAACTCCCATAACTACTCTTCCAACTCTGTCACAACTCTGCCACTTCAGTTCTAACTGAGTCCTCCATGCATGAGTCACCAACCACCCTAGGAATTGTGTAATTCCTTTAGCCCACTGATTTTCCAAATTTTTTCACTAAAATAAAGTGCTCCAAGAGAATAAGTTAATGTTTATTGTCGGATTATTATTAAGAGCTAATAATAATCGACATGCATCTGTTTTTAGATAGAAGATCTATAAATAGACCTCGCCCAATATTATAAAAATATAATTTCATCTGTTTTCCACATTTGACCAACCATCTACAAATAGCATCTTGCAACTTATAGAATATGCTCACCATGTCTAAAAATAGACATACACCTAAAAATAATCTGCGGGCCCCACTTAGTGAAAGTGCTTACTTTTCACTAAGCTCATCATCTTGTTGAATCTCAACAGTCGTCAGTATGTTATCACTCTAATAATTCCAAAATTTATGAGATTTTGATTTATAGTTTAAAGAATATTAAATATAACCACAAACCTACTTTTAAGCTTTAGGATCTAGCCTTCCTAAGGCTCAGAGAGGACTCTCTCTATAAGATTTAACTTTGTTTTTATAGATTCTGATTTTAGGCTAGTTATATAGGGAAAATTGGTTTTGGGATTTTCAATTGTTTTGGTGGGAAAAACACTAAATGAGATGGATAGTTGTGAATCTATAATCCATTGGGTAGATGGAGTCAATGTTTCAAGCAGAAAGATCAGGATCAAGGTCTAAAGTCGAATTTTCACAGGGAAAGATAGTAGAGTCACTTCAAATCTTCAAAGGTTGATGGTGAAATGGTTTTAATCGGGATAAAGAGAAATTAAGAATTCTTTGATCTAGATAAGGAGTGAAAAGGTAGGGGTCAATCGAAATTAGAGAGAAATTAAGGGTTCCCTAGTCTGTATATCAGCAGAAAACATTTAAATGAAAACCAGTCAATAACAGAGTGCTTTTAACAAATTTCAATATAACAATTCTTGGTTTCACATTAAAATTTAGAACACATTCATGAATGGATGAAAAACATAAGAAAATTGACAAATAACATTTAGAAAATACTTCACTTCAGTGGCCCAACACATGAATCCAGTAATATGATGCTTTATTGCTTCAGATCCAGTCTTCTGACTTGAACTTGATCACAAAAACCCTTAGGTTCAGAATATAACAGCTATAGAAATCTTCAACAATTAATCCACACTAATACTTCAAATGATGAAGTATTTATACAAAAAGTAATACAAAATATCCTAGAACATTCCTAGGAATGTTTTTTGGAAAATAAAATGTCTTTTTACAAAAATATAGTGACAGTTGCCTAACAAATTGTAATTTGTCCTATTTATTGAAATTAAATAGTATGTTGTTGGATTTAGGCTGCAGCTGGCTATTTGAGGTGTCGCTCACGTTGGCAATGGATCTTCAATCTGTTTTAAAACTTCATATTTCATCTGATACTCTTTAACTTCTGATACCCTTTGACTGTTGATACACTTTAACCTCTGAAAATTGTTTTTGACTACTTTACTGCCAAAAATATGTTTTACTATGTAAAAAGCAATAGCACTGTTTTTCATCTTTTCTCACTGCAAATTGATTTTTACAGCAAACCTATAAGTTTCTCCCATATTTCATCCTTTGGTAATTTGATCTTTGTGAGTTTCCTGAAATTTTCATCTACTTTTGTGTATCTTACAAAATTTGGCTTGACCACAAAAAGGTGTTTTATCTCATGTTGTAAATAAAACAGATTTTCAATGCTTTTGTGTAAAACTTTACCTGTTGGAATCCCTTGCCAATCTGATTTGTTCACCTGATCTCTAGCAAACTCCCTTATCTTTTTATCATAATATTCTTGTTTAATCAATTTATCATTGATTACTAGAAGATTAGGAAGTCATTTTTTCCTCAAAGTGTCAAATTTCCCCATGAATCTTGTGATAGCTATATCCATATTTTGGCACTTTTCTTCCAACTGTTTCATGAGGTTCTTCTTGGAAATTACTTTTCTTACCTCAAGAATTGTTTCTCTCCTATCATTTATTCCTATTTCATCCCATTCTTTCTTTATTTTTTTATTGAGGAGCTTAATGATTTCCAATGCTTCTTCAGGCTTGGTGCCCAATTCATCTTTGGTCTTCTGTATTTCTTCTCTAGCTGCTTTTAGCAAGTCCTTCTGTTCATAGATCACTTGAATTGATGGCCAAGTATCATTGATTGACTCAATGATTTTCGACCATAGTTGATTTTTTATGTATGCCATGGGCTCTTTCAAGGTCAACTCTGTTTCTACCTTTTTGACTTGTTCACTTAACCTTTTAGCCTTTTTCTCTTCTGTTTTAGCATTTATCTGTGCTAATTTCTTGGCATCTTCAAGGTTCTTTATTTTTTTCCTTCAATCTGTTGATTTCATTAGTTTTTATGGACATTTCTTCCATTGCCTTTATCAATTTGGTGACCTCATCTGACTGTTGAACTGCTGAAGTAGAAGTCTCAGTGGTAGAAGTAGTAGAGGAAGTGACTGGCACTGTTGTTGCTAATGGAACCTTTGGAGCCAATTCTTCTGCTAAAGTGGATGGGACTATTGTGGTCACCATAGGAATTACTGTAGGAGGAAAATTTTGTGTCTTTGCAACTTCTTTTCCTTGTACTAGCTTGTCCATCTCAATTTCCATTTCCTTGATTTGAGATTCATCATCTCATCCTTTTGGTTTGCCTCCTATACAATTTCCTTAGCCTATGGATGTTCTGTAGGGGGTCATTTCAATTGATTTCTGAGTGCTGCAATATCAGTATTTTTCTTTTTCACTAGCTCTTCTGCAGCCTTCACATTAGAAGGGTCATAACCCACTTCAATCACTAATTCCTCTAAAGAGTTGATTCTGGTGTCTTTAGCATATGAAGAAGCTTTTTCAACCTTAATTTGATCTCTTATATTTGTCAAAGAATTCTGGAGCTTTTGGACACTCATTTATTTTGTGTTCATGGTAGAATATAGCATTTCTGAGCTTTGCTTATGGAATTCAATCTGGTCTAAAGGATGAATGTCTTGTACTTGTACTTCAAAATCCACCTTTTTGTAATCAGATATTTTTTTAGGTGTTTTCACTGTAGGTTGAAGTACTGACACCAACAATTTCTTATTTTTATAATCAAAGGCTAAAATCAGCCTATTTTGAATCCCTGGAGTCTACTTTAAATGTTGAGAATATATTTCATTCTTGATTTCCTCATTTTTGGCTTTAATCTCTTTATACTTCTCCTTTATATCCATATCTTTATCCTCTGCCTGTTTTGATGAAGATGTTTCCACACTTTGCTATTTCTGAATCATTTGTGTGTTGGAAGTAGTAGGTTGTTGTTCATTTTCAATCACTGTAGTAGTCACAGTGTCTTTCTCTGGATTTTCTTCATCTAAAACCTCAATTGTTTCCTTTTCTTTATCTGTTGGATTTGTCTTTGTTTTCTTGGTATACCTTAGCTTAAACTTGGTTTCTGTGGTAGTTTCAATAGTATATGAGCCTTCTTCCCTTTTCCTTTTTGTACCTTTGTCTTCCTGATTTGATTTTTGCAAAATGTGACTAGTATCACTCTGCTTGACAGATTCAATCAATGTATTTTCTAACCATTCAGATTGGTTAGAAAACTTCTCAATGTCAAGCTTCTTGTCATGGATATAAGGGGTTAATTTACATTTCACCCTCATCTTGATGATTATACCATATGGATCATAGTGCCAAAGGAAAATTTCACTAAATTTATACTCTAACAATTTTTTTGCTGCCTCTGCACCTGCTTCTCTGCTATTGCATATGAAGAGACCCACTTGGTTTTTCAATTTAAACTGAGTTTTCTTTTTAGCAGTCAAGAAATTTACTGAATCTAAATTCAGAATTTGTCTCATATATTCTAAGGCAAACAGTCTCATTGGTAAATACTTTGGCAACTTATAGGGAAGGAGATTTGATCCATAAACTCTAACCTCAGTGTGGTTTTGGTATAAATACCAATCACATGTTCTGCTCTACTTTGATAGTTGTAAAACCTTTTTAACTTCATCACTTATCCTAGGTTGCACACTGTTTTTTAGTAGATTAACCAATGGTTGAATGAAACAATCTTTGAAGTCTGCGTATGTGAATTCAGTTGACTCCTTTCTGATCAAGGAAGTCCAGAAAATGATAGAGTGTTCATTTCCCTCTACATCCATATTTTGAAGGGCTATTGGAAACTTATCTCACTGAAAGTAGAGGAACATATGTAATAGGAATGAGGTATATCTAAAAACACCTTCAGTGGGAAGTTTTAGAATCTGATCATGAATACTATTAACAATATACTCAACAAAATTATAGATGACTGTAGGGCGCTGACCAGGCACAAAAATAGATAGGAAACCAAGTATAGATTCATCAGTATGTTCATCAGTGAAGTAACCAAGGATAAAAGACAACATTGAGATAATGTGTCTTGATCCTTCTGGGAATTTGGAGGATGAATATGGAGGATTAATCTTGGGGATTTCAACATAAGAGAACATGAATGTTTGGAAGATTTGAAATCTTTTGGGGAAATCCAATTCTAAATAGGACTTTGTCAAAACTTCAATGGACAAAGGGACTGCATTGGGTTCAAGCTGCACATGAAGCATTTGTTTTATGGATTTAACAGTGATAGTAAATAATACTTCTTTCTCAGCATTAACAATTGCCCTTTGATCTGGGGAATAGTGAGTTTAACACAATCTGATGACCTCAGGGCACTGATGGGTGTGGGGAACAACATACTTGGGCAAATTAAACTCCCAAATTAGCACTTCATCTACTTGGTCCAAAGATTTCTCTTGGCTCCAGCAGTGGAGCTCAAGAAGGTTAAATTCAATTACTAGATTAGTGATTTTATAGTCTACATCAGCCAATGGGATATGTTCAACATCTACAATAGGAGGTTGTAGTGGATTGATGACAATTGTGCTTTTAGAGGCCATTTATGGGTTTTTTTTTTACATTTTAACCCTCTTGATCTTAAAACTCTATTTTTTAGGTTTTTAATTCACTTCTGTAAGATTAAACTATTTACAGAAGGTCTTTTCAGTGTAACAGAGGTTTTTCTTGGACTTTAACAGGTAAAATTTTGATTTTTCTGCCTCAAACTATTAATTCTGCTCTAAAAATCAATTTCTTAACCTTAAACAGACTTCAGGAAAGGCTAACAAGGGTTTACTGCACTTTTCTTTGATGAAACAACCCTAAGATAGTCAAATATTATTCAAAAGGGGTTTTAAGATTTGTAAAAGACTTTGAATGACTCAGAAGGCTTCTAAATGTCTGCAGATGGATAAATTCTCTTTAATTTTCTTAAAAATAGATTACAGCCTTCAGAAAATGTGAAATTCTCAAGGTTTGCAGCACATATAAATGTTGGAGGCAATAAGGTTATTCCTCAGGCAAACAGGCTTCAACAAGGCTTAAATTCAGCAGTATACTTCTTTTCAGATGAAGGGATAGGTCTTTTTCTGAAAATAACCTGTTTTTTTTAGGAATTTGACTCGAAGAAGGGTTTATTGGGAGTTTGGAAGCTTTCAAAAGCTTTTTGAGGTCTTTTATCTGTAGACTGGAGGCTTTGAGCAGTTGCAGCAGCAAATTTAGTTGAATTTATGTTGTTTTTGCATGAAAACAAGGGCGACACTGTGTTTTTATTAGTCGGGAACAGTCTATGAGCAGAAAACGCAACAGAAAGGTTGAAAGGTGTAAAATTTGGTGTCTTATCAAGATTTTTGTTTTGAACAGTATTTTCATTTAATAACAATCAATTCAAATTGGATTGGTTTAGGCAAGGAGAGGTTATTTACCACTAAGCAGTTTATCGCATGGATAAAAGGTGGTATATGGTATTGCTTGAACGAATGCGATCCAGTAAAAAACGAACGCGTGGAGGAGAGAGCGCGGGACAAAACCGCTCATATCGCAAATCTCAATTCGTTTAACAACTGCGCCATTAAATTTGTGATATGGATTCTGGGCGTTTGGATCTGGCGGGGGGAATACGAACGGTTGAGATTAATCGATGGAGATGCGAGGTATTAGGCGTGGGGCTCGGGAAGTTTTATATGCGGTGGGTTTTAACTTTATGCGTTAAACCAAAGTTTTAACATAAATTTTCAATGTTAACAGGGATAGGCAGATATATTTTTTATTCAACCAATACAATGTATAGAGGTGTAAAGTAAACATTGGGGAGGGTTTAATATAAAGGATTAGTTTAAACCTATGGGGGAGCGGGAATATATCACATGGGGAATTTAAACCATACGATAAACATTTAAATGTGGGTTAGCCTATTTTAATATAAATTATTTAATATATACGGGATGGGGGTATATAGGGAGTTAATATATAGGTTAAATGTTAATATGAAATGAATGCGGGAATAGAAATACACTAAGTAAAGTGTAACTTATGATTTCTAAGCGGGATTTCTTCATTGTGATGCCCAACAATAATCATTTAACACTTATACTTAGGATAAAGCATTTTTGTGGGTTTTTTAGGTATTTTTGTATGAAAAAGGAAATTAGAGAAGGAGGTTTTACTTTTCCTAAGTAAAAATGTGTTTTAACTTAGGAAAAGGGGTTTATTAGGGAAAAATTAATGATATTAAGGGAAAAGGGTTTTTATGAAGGAGAAGGTTTTTAATGAGTTAGGATCCAATACTTAGTGCCAATCAATCGTTAAGCCGTGGGTCTGATCCTAGAAAAAGTCAGAGAAATGCTCTGAGCCTTTATGACTGAAGGATTTAGTACTAGAACACATTGTGGGGAGGGAAATTAGTAATATGCCAAATGATGTTTATCCATACCTTGTAAAACTGCTTGTACCTACCCATCTGCTACCCTAACATTTTTTCTTCATTTACATGGGTGCATTTGAGCTTGCAAACCCTTATTCATTTTTCTTTTAAAATAGGAAACTATCTATTTCTAACTTTATTTCATCCAAGGCTCAAATTAAACTGTTGATCTCCTCATTATTCTCTATTTTAACTATTGATCTGCCAAGGTGAAACTGTTTAGCTAGATCTTTATTCTCTATCTATGAGCATAAAATTTAAAACATGAGAAGTTAAAATTAAGCTATTTAACTCATCATGGATTATGGCATTTTGAACAAGCTGCACATCGTCATTTATTTGCAGTAAAAAGTAACTAGTAGTGGCATTTTGACTTGCATCACTTTCATGTCTTATTCTAATCTCTTTTTGTTTGGGGTCTATTTTTTCTATTCTTTTTTATCTTTTTCTTTTAAGTCCTTTGATTTTTCTTTTAGGACTTTTACCCTCTTTACAATTTTTATTTTCAATATTGGAAAACAAATTTGCAGAAAGAAAAGTATGTACATATTGCAAGACTAATCAAAGTCAATTCAAAATTATGAATCCTATTATTATAGGACCCTAACAGGATGAATGGTTCTAAAGCAGTATTAGGGTTCATTAACTTGCACACTGTTGAGGCTAGACCAAGAGCCAATATTTGCACTAATATTTGAAGAGTTTGCTAATTTTGTAGACTGTCAAATTAATTTTCATAATACACCTTTTATGCACACAGTCGAAGGTTAATTTGTGAATGTTTTAGTTGTTTGAAATCATTTAATTGTTGACTATTGGAATATTTTCATCCCTCTCTTGAACCGTGACAGTAAGACCTACTAATTAACAATGAATTTTAGCTAAAGTCTTAGGGTTTCTCTGTATTATCTAAGGTCAACACAGTCATGTACAAATATACTCATCCACAAAATCTTACCATGATCTTCCATTATCACTAATTTCAAAGGAAGACCGCTAACCTAGTCAATCTATGCTTATCATTGTATTTTCTCAGACTTGAATGATGTTGCATATGGTGTATCTTAATGCAATATATAACAACTAATTCTAAATTTTGTTAGTAAAGGAATATTTTTGAGACTTCAAGCAGATGGCATCATATACATGCATAATAGTGACATTGATCTTTCTTCTTCAGGGCAAAGTTAGCAGCAGAAGGAAACAATAAAAATTAAGGTATGATGTGTTTCATGTAAACAAAAATTTGATTGGTTTGAGGTTGGGAATTAATGTGCATTGTTTGGAAGTTTGCTCTTGATTGTCGAAAAATTGTGGTTCAACCTTTGTTTAGTACCATAAACACTTATAAAGTTCTAATGCTAGAAAAGATACCTCAATATATTTGCATATTGAATTTGCTGAGAAGCATTATGGATTATTGAAGTGTATATAACTATTTAAGACCAAATGATAAGACATGTATGCCAACATTGATAATTTGAAGAAATTATTTTTTTCTATATTGTGAAAACCTTAATCAATAATTTGTAGTAGACCTTTGAGATCTATATGATGTTTGAAGATAGGGTAATTTTATCGGAAGCAATAATGTGACATTGTTGACTAATAACATGAGTAGCAAACTTGAGAGGTAATGTAACAACAATAACAAATTCATGAATGCCAATAGTGGTAAATATTGAAGAACAATACAAAAGTGACAATCCAATAGTTATGGTTTATTGACTATAAGTTCTAGAGTGAGTAGTGTTAGGGTTTGATGTGGTATTGTTACCTAATTGAGTAGAATTTGTGTTGAATATGTGTAGTCTGAGATTGATGTGTGTTTGATGAGTTAGAACTTGAAGACTTGATAAGTAGAGAATTTTTTTGACAAGAGAATAGGGAATACTTAGTTGTTGAGATTGTCTCGTTGGGGTTTGGCTTGATGTATAGATTAAGTAGAAGCAACTCCTGATTTTATTCTCTATTAGTAACAACGGAAGGATATTTCTATCTCCATTTTTATTTGATTAGATCCCACTTTGCAATGCATGATTGGATACATGAATGTAATTAAATTTTTTTATGATTTTTTCTTTATCTCTCCTAAAATATATGATTCACCATAACGTTTCTATCACATTCTTCCCGATATGCATTGTATCAAAAAAACAAACTATTCTTAGCTCCTGATAGGAGGGAAACCTTATGAATTGAGTGGGATAACTTTTCATTCCTTTTGTAAGTCCATTATTAATACCTTCACGACCTTTCTTGAGCATAGAAGATATCACAAAAATAATTATCAAATACGATAAAATAAATTAAACAAAAATAAAAATTCAAATTTTACATATATGATACATATACCTTGACGATTTTTGTTATATTCCAACTTCCATATGTGAGGTGTCATTCTTTGTGGTTTTAATCGAGTCTCTTATTTCCTATTGAAAATATGTTTTTTAGTAGTATGATAATTATGGTTCTTAGAGAGGAATTTACTATACTCATCAAACACATCCTTTCCTAAACTTTTTGAATGACGGGATTTCATCTTAGGACCACAAACTGGACATGAAAATTTACCCTTTGTTTGAAGACCTGCAAGAGATGGATAAATGTCAATTATATGAAGGGGCTATTTAAAAAACATGCATGATATCTTCAAATAATTATATATTATTAAAATGCAATATTTTAACATTGCATACCGCAAAAATTCGCTAGTATTGGGGCATCATGAACTGTCCATACAAGTATTCCATGGAATTGAAATGGCATCTCACTTATTGGTTTATAGACGTCATACATAGTGATGTTGGCCCATAACTCTAGTAACTCGTCTATAAGAGGCTCGATATATACATTCATGTTTTTAACTTGGTACTTACCTAATTGTTTGAAATTACGCACAATTACTCCCATGATATGTATATATAAGTAAATAAATAAATATAAGATATTATGCAACAAACAAGTCATATGAAAATATTACATTAAAAAAAATTAATGTAAACAAATACGTGGAACAATCACTATCAACATTATGTGCTCCCTCTTTATTGAAATCCGAGGACGAAAGTTATTTTTGATAACAAAAATTGGCCACACTAAGTAAATAGACCTAAGTTCTCCAAATTGATTAACACTGTCAACTGCCAATGAAAGCCTAAGTTTACGATGTTCCTTTCAAATGAAACCATTTTCCCTCAATTCCCTAAATGCATAACCATATTCATGCATTCAAAGAACAACATATCCACTTATCTTTTGTGCATGGTAATCCATAAATTGTGTTATGATTTCACACTTGAAAAATCACTGCAAATGTGGAATTATGGGAATATGAAAAAGAACATTTTGAAGCACATTTTTTGGTATTTGATCAGTTTGAAATCTACCGCTTTTATATTGTGGTAAATTTGTTTTCAATGCATGTTGACCATAAAATATAATATGATCATTAGGACATGCATTTATAGCTCGATACTTCATTCCAATTTCTTTCATAATGGCATATAAATCTCAGTATGTGCGAGGTAAAATATTTGATGAACATAACAAAATTTCATATAACAACCTACAACATAAAAAAAAATCACTAGTTAGTGTAAGGAATATTAATCGTAAATATTGCATTCCTATTTTACACATTAATTAACACAAAAAATAGGAAAAAGTTCAACCTTAATGTGTAATATGTGATGAACCATATTACATACCTTATGATCTATGTCATACAAGTGTTTGAAAAATCGTTCAAAACCTTTAAGCTCACCAATTATAATGTGGTAGAGAAAATATTTTCTATTGTGTATTCATAAAGTGGCTTCATTACCTTTTCTATTAGAGGTTCATCAAGAATATCATCATTGTCCTCATCTTGATCATTAACTGGTCAAGCAAACAAGTCTTGGATCAATTCATTTGTCCCATCATGTTGAATAGTGTTATTATTTTAATATTATTCCATAAGATCATTAACTTGATCTTCAATATTCTATCCATGTTCCTCACTTTGTACAACCTCATTTCTACTAGTACTTGGTGAATTAAAACACTCACTATGGGGTCAACTTAACTTTATAATTAAAAGCAATAAGGAAAAATTAGTTTGCATAAAATATATTATAACAATATAAAATTTTACAAATATAATTAGTATAAACACAATAAATAATTAATATATAGCTTACCAAGGGAATATATTCCTTCGATGCAGCTTTAATGTGCCCATGTTTCTTACAATGACTTTTAATTGTTTCTTTTAAAACTTTTATTTTTTGTAAGCCCCCACATTTTACGTAAGGGCAATAGCATTTCCCATCAACCCCTTGATTTTTCCCGTGCTAATGTTTGTTTAAATTTGTCCCCACAAAAGAATTATGTGATGCTTATTATAAAATTGAGTGGTGTATTATATCTTCTATGTTTTGTAATTCTATATATACACGCACACACACACACACACACATATAAAGAGAGAGATATGTTTTTCGCTCAACAAAAAGACCTTATAATCTTTTAGAGAAATTATAGTTATAGAAAAAATTTCATAACATCTCTTAAATGCAACATATTTATAAATTTACATACCATCATAATTCCAACGATAGTTGACCAAGTCAAGGTTGACTAGTTAAAAAGTCATCATCTGTTTCATCAATAGTTGAAAAAATAAAAGGGACTAGTTAAAAAGGAAAAATTTCATCGGTATTGCAATGAACATGGGATACAATCTTACTTACGATAATATGGAGAATACTGTCGTAATTAATAAAATGTGGAGATATGTTGTCACAAGGTCAACGAACACGGTGTTGCTCAAAAACAAAATTTAAAAATTGTTGTTAATTCATATAATTTTTTACAGTACAATCAATTTTAGTCGTACCTATTAGTGTCCAACAGTCACAGTGATAAAAATTGATTATTTTCACTGTAGTTAGAGTCTTATGGTCAAATTGTTATATTTTCAAATAAAATTTGACACCTCTCTTGGTTGTTAAATGGTCAAGTCATTTTCTAAGTGTCATGCTACTCTCATTCCATGGTCATTAAGGTCAATTCATAATCAGTTTCATGAGTCATTTAGTCACCATAGGTCATTTTTCCTTCATTAAGTGTCATTATTTATAATCTGAAAAGGAATATTCATGGTTTCATAAGGTGAACCATGAGAGTGTCATCATATTTCCATTTTGAGTCATGTCATCATCATCCAAAACTAGTAAAGTGTCATGAGAGTTAGCACTTAGGGAATAAATCTCATCATAAAGTCATTTGGTCAAAAGTACATGATGCCACTCCACTATCAAACCAAAATCAATTTTTCAAGTTATAAAGGAACATCAAAGCATTTCCAAACTTCATTATATCCTTCCAAGAGCTCAAGAGTTCCTCTTTACTTCTTTGAAGATTTTCCATAACCATTAGAACTATGAATTTCACCATCACTGTCATCCCTCATCAGTTTGTTGCGCTTTTGATTTGGAGGCCAAAAGGAGAAAGAAATGGTCCTGTCATCATCTCAGTGCTTCAATAGTTCTTTAAACAAGTAATTCTAACCTTGCAAATCCTTTGTGTAGTCATTTTCTTCAAAAAATTGGTTGAATTCTATCCCTAGGGTTTGTTGCGTTTTCTTATTGTGTTTTCTCTTCCAATGATGTTTTTATTCTTTTGAGAGGAATCCTCCTTGATTCTAGGTTCCCACATCCTTCAATATCCTCATTAAGCATTCCCCTCCCTTCCCCTCACTTATATTCCTCCATTTCATCATTTCCCTCATAAAACCCAACTTGTTGCTTTGTTTTTGGCACAAGTCTGTGTTTTCCATTTTTTCCCCATAATTTCTCACTAATTTTGACAAATTTCACTTGAACTATGTCCCTAACACTTATCCCTATCTCCCATAAATTTTTCAAAATTTCCTAACCCCTATCCCCTCCATTCTCTTCCCTCAAGTTGTTGCATTTTTAGCCTTGTTTTGCAGCTCAAAATCCCTTACCCTCTCTTGTTTGAAACTAGGGTTTCCTAATCAAAAGTGAAACAAAAGCATGGTGAAGACCAGTGAAATGAGGAGGTATAAGGGATGAGATATCTCTAGATATGAGCCAACTCGTATGTAATAGGTTAATTCATCACAGTTCATCAAAAAATCATTTGAACAGGCACACTGCCTAGGGTTTTGTTAAAAGGTGCAAGAGGTGGGCTACCACCATGATTTAACAGGATAACCTTGACCTATTATATGATGCACCATTGTTGGTATTAATGCAAGAGATAGAGCAAAGAAAATAAGACAAAGTTTTGAAATTTTGAGCTTTGTGATCATTTTCTAGGGTTTTACATTGCACATGGGGACAATTTTACTTCAAAATCAGTTCCTGAAGTAATGAAGATGATTTTTGGAAGAAAAAAAAGAGGTTTTTGTTAAGGATAGACCCAATCACAATAACCTCCTTATGTTTCTACACAGGTATCATATATTGGTATATATTCAACTTTTTTGGAGACTTATTTCAGAAAATAAAATTCTCCAATTTTTCTTGTTTGTTTTAGTCATTATTTTGTGGCATGGATTCGAAGAAAATCGAAATGAATTTCCAAAATCGGAGAGTGGTTTTTATCCAAAGCAACCTTATCTACAAAAGCCTCTCCCATTTTTATAAAAAGTGTTATTTTTAAAAATATATCAGTTCATCTTTCACCCCTATGTTTTCACTACGCTTTAGGAGAATTTGTTGCGTTTCTGGACACTTGATTTTAAAATCAAATTTCAGGGGGCTAAAATGATGAGTTTGGATGACTTAAGGGTCCGATGGCATAGTATACATCCTAATATTTCTTCACCAACCTTCAGCATCACTCAAAACCTCTTCTAAGTCAACTAAAAATGAATCCAAATTTATTGTGTTCCTGTTAGACTTGTTGTGTTTCTAGTTGTTTTGTTGTGTTTCTAGTTGTTTTGTTGCGTTTCTGTGTTTGGGAAATTTTCATTACACATGGAGGTCAAAGGTAAGCTTGGTTGATGTAACAGCTGGATCATGAGTTGTTTGATGATTAATAGGCTTATTAATGGTCATCTTTGTAAATAATATTATGATTAATGCCTTGAGAGATAAGCTCAACTAGTTAGCTAAAAAAGGGGAAAGTTGTTCTAACTTCCCTAGGATTAGATAATGAGTCGTTAGGTTAATTAATTAGTTGTTATGGATCAGTATTTGACCCTTTTTTGTTTTCTATATGTACTCACAATCAATTCATTGAGAGGGTTGGATACTTGAAGCTCATATTTTTTAATTAGTGTACTTGGCTTTTTGCAGAAATATAATACAGTTTGTAACTACTATTATGAGATTCATGTGTTGTGATTAATGGTATTTTTTTCTTCAGTATTTACTAATGAATTTGATTATTAGATACTTTCAGTAACCATCTATATTTCTTCTCATGATTATCTCTTAATTTGTTGAACATATTTCATTGTCTAAATGCTTTGTTTTGTTTGAGATTTTGATATAAGTATGTAGCCTCTAACGAGTGAATTCATGCATGTATGCTCACTTAGTTTATTTATTCGATTTCCTCATAACCATACTACAATGACAAACTCATTTTTGTCACTGGTTACACCTACCTTGCCTCATTATATGTCTTCAATTGATCATTTGGAAGACTTGGCCTAGTTCCTAAACCTGGTGCTTCTTATCCAGCAAACCCTAATTAGAACCTTATTGAGCTGATACTAGCCTAAAACATTAATATTCTCCAGTCACTTCCATTAGTTGTGAGGTTGATTTTGAGAGAGCCCTCTCTGATTTGGTAGGGCTAGATACCAAGTCAAAAGTTGGTATGTGGTTACGTCTTTGGTTTCCTTTCTCAGCCTTGGGAAACTAAGGAGCCCTAACATTTGGTGTCGTTACCGGGAGGGAAATGTCACATTTTCCCCGGGTGTGAACAATAACGATTAGATATGATTTTTGATGGTGGAAAGTGGTCAGACACATGAAGGTTGAAACCATTCACCTGGCGATTCCAACCTGATTCAAAGACTCCACTGAAAGTAGGATCCAAGAATAAGGGATTTATTGGTGATTCCACTGGGAGGAGAATCAGTACCCTCAAGGATGCCTTATTTCATCTATTTTTCTCAAGATGGATTCAATTTCTATAAGGAATTCTCCTATGAATCATCCTCACATTCCTAGTGTTCCAAATTGAATGCCTTGCATAAATTTCAAAACTTATATTCCCAAATTCATATATGGAAACGAGGATGAGGCCATTATGCATCTAATAAAATTTCATGGGAATATACATAAGCTTGGGATTAGGTTTCATGAGGATTGTTCGATGAAAATGTTTATGGCTAACCTGGAAGGGAAATAAATATCATGGTATGAATGGTTGAAACCATGTAGCTTATTCTCTCTTAAATATTTCCACACAACATTCTTTGAGTTTTATGGAAAATCTCATCATTCATTCTTTTTGTTTGAATATTGTTGTGAATCATGTGAATATTTCATTAAATACCTATTGATTAGTGGTTGTCATTGATGTCAACCCAAGCAACACCAAGGGCTAACCCAATATTGCATGGGAATTTTGACCTACCAAATTACTATATTCTAGTTCAAGAATGCATTTGATGGTTTCTACTTGTCGAGATGTTTCCGTTGATATATGGCACACCACGTAACTCTTCACGGTTTGAGAGATATTAATTATGACTTTTCAATAACCCATGCCACAACCCTATGGGGTTTTAGCCCACTAACTGGGGGTATAAACTTCAAACATGAATATCTCTCAGACCGTGAATAATTATTTGGCATGCCATATATCAACGGAAACATCTCGACAAGTATAAACCATCAAAAGCATTATTGAACCAGAATATAGTAATTTGGTAGGTCAAAATTCCCATGCAATATTGGGTTAGCCCCTGGTGCTGCTTGGGTTGAGATTAATGAAACCACTGATCAACAATATCCCCTTTTGGAAATGATGGCAACACAAGTACTCCCCCTGCAATCATGACACCTCTTCCTACAACATTATCTCCCCCTTTGACATCAATGGAAAATTTTAACTCCCCCTGACACACAACCATCTTACGGACCTATACACACTTCCACTCCCCCTGACACACAACCATCCTACAGACCTGTACACACTTCCACTTCACCCCCCCCCCCTCTCTCAGTATTGTTGGAAATACTGAGAGGGGGGGTGAATCAGTATTTCTTTCAATTAGAGCATTAGTTAATCTTCAATTATTATCAGTGTTTGTACAATGATAGCAGAAAACAAAAGGAACACAAATGCACACAGTTTTTAAGGTGGAAACCCACTCCGGGACAAAGCCCACCTAATTCTTTTCTAATAATTCTTTAATATTCAACTCCAATTGAAAATAAAGCTCCAATTTCCTAGAATCTAGAAAAGCATTCTTTTCCAGCTCCCATTGGATGGACGCTCCAATGCCCGAGATTCTTCAGTAGTCAACTGAACGGATGCCCCAACACCCAATGAGCTACAACTTTCCCTAGCACCACCCTATATAAGAATAAAAGAAGAATGGACTCTCGTACCAGGGAAAATAATCCACTTTACAATGATATAGAATGATGTAGAAGAAGAAGATACACTAGACCATAACCCCAACTATGACACAACTACCTAATGATGATCCTAGTCCTCCTGACACTGCCTCTTCAATTCTTTGCAGATAGACACTAGTACAATTTTTACAATAATGTATTTACAATAATACCTTTACAATGACTGTATGCAGTGCTGCCCACTTGAAGACTTCATCTGATGAACTTCTTGTTGTTGTCATGCACCTTGGTTGCTGATTTTTTCATGCTGCCCTCTGCTGCACCTTGATTTTCTTTGCTGCCCTAGAAATTTTGGTCCTTTGTAGCCCTTGACAACACATGATCTAGCTTTTTCTTTCCTTCTAGGAGCTCGATATTGAAACTGGTGTATCTCTGTTATTTCAGATCCCCAATATGTGATTTTTGGTCCTGTGGTAGACCTCTGAGTCATCTTTCCAATTCCATAGGTCTGACCCAATTTGGATTCTTCAAGAGAGAGTTATGCCCAATCTCTCATAATGCCCTAATTATGGATTGTTTCAGTAGAGCGAACTTGTACGGCGTGCCATGTGTCACTGTTTCTTCATTTGGAATGAAATTTATAGAGAAAAAACTACAGTTTCTACATTATCTATCACTTTTTACAGAATTCCAATCCGATACTCAGAGGGAGAGTTATGATGATTTTCCCATGGTCACTTCTTTGAGATGAATTTCAGGAGCCTGCAAAACACTGAATTCCACAGATCATATCTCTGAAAATATTGCGCACCTTGATCTAAAATTTTCACAAGAACTTCCTCAGGATTTCGGCTTCGCCTCATAAAAATTTCAGCTTCTGAAACTTCGTAGAAAAAAATTTAGAGCGAAAATTCCACGATGGCCTATTTTAGATGGAAAAATCCCTTACATTAGGAGGATATGAGGATCAAAATTTATATAAATGCTTAGGTTGAGAGGCACTTCAACAAGTGAACGTGGGAGGGATTTTATGAGCTTAAAAAATATTAATTATGACCTTTCAATGACCCATGCCACAACCCTATGGGGTTTTAGCCCACTAACTGGGGGTATAAACTTCAAACATGAATATCTCTCAAACTGTGAAGAATTACGTGGCGTGCCATATATCAACGGAAACATATTGACAAGAAACCATAAAAATCATTATTGAACCAAAATATAGTAATTTGGTAAATCAAAATTCCCATGCAATATTGGGTTAGCCCCTGGTGATTCTTGGGTTGACATCAATGACAACCGCTAATCAAAAATCTCCCCCTTTGGCATTGATGGCAACACAAGTACCCCCCCCTGCGATCATGACACCTCTCCCTACAACATTTGTGTTCTTCAACTTCAATTTTGAGACCTTAAACTTGTTCTTCAAGAGTATTGGAACGGATCTTCTCTGCCTTGAGCTCTTTTATAAGTTTGATTGCTTCCTTAGAAAATTCTTCTATGGTCAATCCTTCTTCTTCGTTGTTTGATACCTCTTATTTATTGTGCTTGGGTTTATTATGCTTGGCCATAAACAATACTCTCTCATTGGCTTCTTCTTCGTTGTCATTGTCTTCATCGGATGATGAGCTATCTTCTTTAGAGAGAAAGTTCCTTTTGGATCCTTGCTTGTTGAATTTATTTAAGGCTTTCTTTCCTTTTGAGTTGCCATCACTTCTGCTCAGACATTTTGTTGCGAAATTCCCAACCTCACCACAGCCGAAACATATCAATGAAAGTTTACTTTTGAATTTTCTCTTACCAATTTTTATTTTTCTCGTAAAGTAAGCATATTCTTCATCTGAAAGACCTTCTTCATCATCTCCCTTTTCTTCACACTTGCAGGTGTATGTATTTTCAATTTAAGGTTGTTTGTCCTTATTGGTTTTCTTAGATGCAACGAACGCAGTTTCTAGATGTGAAGTACCCTCTTCTTCATCAAGTCTCATTTCATATGCTATGAGAACTCCATGTAATTCCTCTTTGCTGAGTTTGTCCAGATTTGCACTGTATTCTAAGACCGATACCTTTGGGTTGAATCTCCCAGGTAACGTTCTAATAATCTTCCGTATAATAGTCTTCTCATCAACTGGCTCTCCCAATCCTTCCAGAGTATTGGTTATTTCATCAACGTATTGGAAGTATGTAGCAATGTTGCAATCTTCTTTCATTCTGAGTTGCTCAAATTTTTCTCTATAGATTTGAAGCTTTGCTTCTTTGACATTTGAGTCACCTACATATATATTCTCAAGCTTGTCCCATACATTTTTGGCGGTTTTACAACCCAACACCTTATGATAAGCATATTCAATAAGTCCACTGATAATAATATTCTTTTCTTTTGCATCAATTACCAAATTATTCTTACCTTGTTCATCAGCGGTTGATGTAAATCCATTTTGAACAGTGTCCCATACTTCGTAACCTTGCGCCAAGAGATAGACCTCCATTCCTCCTTTCCAAAGTGCATAATTATTTTCATTGAATAGAGGTACACCATTCTTGGTATGCTCCATGACCTCCTTCCAGCTGTTAAACTGTTATTGAAGGAACCAAGCTCTGATACCAATTAGTGGGTTTCCACCTTAAAAAATGTGTGCATTTGTGTTCCTTTTGTTTGCTGCTATCATTGTACAAACACTGATAATAATTGAAGATTAACTAATGCTATAATTGAAAGAAATACTGATTCACCCCCCCTCTCAGTATTTCCAACAATTGGTATCAGAGCGACAGGTCTTGAGTTCGAAACTCACTCGACTCGCGTTGGGGGGGAGATTGTTTGAAATTGGGTTCAATGCTCCCTATGTGTTTCGCGACATGGACTAACCACCTCTCGTGGATCCTAACTCTGGCGATTATAGTGGAGACTAAGGCTTGCGGGTTTTGGTCTAATGGAAATCGTGATCCCAACAAGAAATTGTTGGACATTGGGTTCAACGCTCCCCATGTGTTTCGTGACATGGACTAACCACCTCTCATGGATCCTAACTCTGGCGATTGTAGTGGAGACTAAAGCCTACAATTTTTGGTCTAACGGTAATTGTGATTCCAACAATTGGTGTCAGAGTGACAGATCTCGAGTTCGAAACTCACGCAGCTCGCGTTGGGGGGGAGATTGTTGGACATTGGGTTCAACGCTCCCCATGTGTTTTGTGACATGGAATAACTGCCTCTCGTGGATCCTAACTCTGGCGATTAAGGTGGAGACTAAAGCCAGCGGGTTTTGGTCTAACAGCAATCGTGATTCCAAAAATCCATGTTGGGATCACGATTTTCATTAGACCAAAACCTGCAGGCATTAGTCTCCACTACAATTGCCAGAGTTAGGATCCACAAGAGGCGATTAGTCCATGTCGCGAAACACACAGGAATCATTGAACCCAATTTCCAACAATCCCCCCCCAACACGAGCCAAGTGAGTTTCGAACTTGAGACTTGTTTCTCTGATACCACTTGTTGGGATCACAATTGTCGTTATACCAAAACCCACAAGCATTAGTCTCCGCTTCAATCGCCAGAGTTAGGATCCACGAGAGGCGGATAGTCCATGTCACGAAACACATGGGGAGCATTGAACCCAATTTCCAACAAGGGTTATGGGCCCACCATGCTAGGAGAAGCAACCAAGGTGCATAACAACAACAAGAATTTCATCACATGAAGTCTTCAAATGGGAAGCACTGCATATAGTCATTGTAAAGGTATCATTGTACTAAGTATGTACTAGTGTCTATCTGCCAAGAGTTGAAGAGGTAGTGTCGGGTGGTCTAGGATCATCATTAGGTGGTTGTGTCATTGTTGGGGTTATGTTCTAGTGTATCTTCTTCTTCTACATCATTCTATATCATTGTAAAGTGGACCATTTTCCCTGGTACGAGAGTCCATTCTTTTATTCTTCTATAGGGTGGTCGGGTGGTGCTAGGGTGAGTTGTAGCTCATTGGGTGTTGGGGCATCCGTTCAGTTGGCTATTGAAGAATCTCGGGTGTTGGAGTGTCCATCTAGTGGGAGCTGGAGAAGAATTATTTTCTAGATTCTAGGAAGTTGGAGCTTTATTTTCAATTAGAGTTGAATATTAAAGAATTATTAGAAAAGCATTAGGTGGTTTTTGTCCCAGAGTGGGTTTCCACCTTAAAAATTGTGTGCATTTGTGTTCCTTTTGTTTACTGTTGTCATTGTACAAACACTGATAATAATTGAAGATTAACTAATTCTCTAATTGAAAGGAATACTAATTCACCCCCCCTCTCAGTATTTCCAACAATTGGTATCAGAGCTTGGTTCCTTCAATAGCAGTTTAACAAGTGGAAGGAGGTCATGGAGCATACCAAGAATGGTGTACCTCTGTTCAATGAAAATAATTATGCACTCTGGAAAGGATGAATGGAGTTCTATCTCTTGGTGCGAGGTTACAAAGTATGGGACACTGTTCAAAATGGATTTACATCAACCACGGGTGAATAAGGTAAGAAGAATTTGGTAAATGATGCAAAAGAAAAGAATATTATTATCAGTGGACTTATTGAATCTGCTTATCATAAGGTGTTGGGTTGTAAAACCACCAAAAATGTATGGGACAAGCTTGAGAACATATATGCAGGTGACTCAAATGTCAAAGAAGCAAAGCTTCAAATCTATAGAGAAAATTTTGAGCAGCTCAGAATGAAAGAAGATTGCAACATTGCTGCATACTTCTAATACGTTGATGAAATAACCAATACTCTGGAAGGATTGGGAGAGCCAGTTGATGAGAAGACTATTATATGAAAGATTCTTAGAACATTACCAACGAGATTCAACCCAAAGGTATTGGTCTTAGAATACAGTGCAAATATGGACAAACTCAACAAAGAGGAATTACATGGAGTTCTCACAGCATATGAAATGAGACTTGATGAAGAAGAGGGTCCTTCACATCTAGAAACTATGTTCGTTGCATCTAAGAAAACCAATAAGGAAAAACAACCTTCAATTGAAAATACATGCACCTGCAAGTGTGAAGAAAAGGGAGATGATGAAGAAGGTCTTTCAAATGAAGAATATGCTTACTTTACAAGAAAGCTAAAAAATGGTAAGGGGAAATTCAAAGGCAAACTTCCATTGATATGTTTCAGCTGTGGTGAGGTTGGGCATTTCGCAGCAAAATGTTCGAACAGAAGTGATGGCAACTCAAAAGAAAAGAAAGGCTTTAAGAAATTCAACAAGCAAGGATCTAAAAGGAACTTTCTCTCTAAAGAAGATAGCTCATCATCCGATGAAGACAATGACAGCGAAGAAGAATTCAATGAGAGAGTATTGTTTATGGCCAAGCACAATAAACAAGAGGTATCAAACAACGAAGAAGAAGGATTGATCATAAAATAATTTTCTAAGGAAGCAATCAAGCTTATAAAAGAGCTCAAGGTAGAGAAGATCTGTTCCAATACTCTTGAAGAACAAGTTCAAGGTCTCAAAATTGAAGTTGAAGAACACAAATGCATTGAAGAGTCACTTCAAAAGAAGTTGGAAGAAAGCAACCAAGAAATGGAAGAATTAGAAGCCGAAGTATTATCACTACGTGAGGATGTGAATAAAGGAAAAACTATCCAAAACTATGCCAACAGCTCAAGGGCATTGGAAGAACTCATCAACAATCAACGATCTTACGACGATAGAACTGGAATCGGTTACAAAGAACAAGAAGCATGACCTTCTACAACAAAATACAATGAACCTGTGAGATCTCACATGCATGTAGACTTCATTGGACAAGATTCGCAAGAACAACCTTGGAAGACAATTCCTCGACGAACATTTCCATCCAGGTACCAACATATTCTTTATCACTACTGTTATTCATGTGAAAAATTTGGTCATAAAGCTGTAGAATGTTGCACGTACCCCAGGAAAAAATACAATTCCAGGAGATCTTTCAAATATGAACCTCCCAGGGCTCAACGAAACATCAATTGATTTGAACATTTAAGAAATAATATTGAATGTTACAAATGTCGAAACTTTGGACACATAGCCAAAGACTGCAGACTTGAAAATCCTCCAGAAGAATCTTCAAAGCCACAGAACGAACGAACATGGAATAAGAATAAGACTGATAATTGTGCTCTCGCTCTCAAGACTCAAAACAACAAAGATGTGTGGTATGTTGATAGCGGTTGCTCAACGCATATGACTGGAGATAGAAAGAAATTTGTATCTCTAAAAGAGAAGAAGGATGGAACTGTGTCCTTTGGAAATGATGGATCTTCAAATGTTATAGGATCAGGTACCGTCACTCTCGGAAGAAAAGATGCTCTAGCCAAGAATGTTCTATTGGTTGAAAACATGAATCACAATTTGCTCAGTGTTGGACAATTGTGTGATCAAGGACACACAATACTATTCAACTCCACAAAATGTGAAATCAAGAAAGGCAGGTATGGTGAAATTGTGGCTACAGCAAGTTGAGCTCCAAATGACATATATGTTCTGGATGAAGCAACTAAAGCATGTCTAATAGCTAAGGAGGATGATATAATATTTGGTAGAAATGATGATCGACTAAGTAAGAAGTTTGCTACAAAGATGCAAAGTGATTTCGAGATGTCTTTACTTGGTGAGATGACATACTTCTTAGGGCTTCAAATATCTCAGCAAGAGAAAGGAATATTTATATGTCAAGCCAAGTACATCAAGGAAATGCTCAAGAAATTCAAAATGGAAGATTGCAAACCCGCCCTTACTCTGATGGTAACAAGTTGCAAATTGATCATAGATGACTCATCTAAGGATGTGGATCAGAAGTTGTACAGATCTATGATTTATAGTCTTCTATATGTAATAGTCTCCTGGCCAGATGTTATGCAAGCAATGGGACAAGTAGCAAGATTCCAATAAGCACCAAAATAATCACATATTATTGCCATCAAAATAATTATTCGATATCTAAAGGGAACAACAAAATATGGCTTCTGGTATCCCAAGGGTAAAAATTTCATTATTCATGTATTTACAGATGCAGATTGGGAAGGAAGCGTTGATGATTGTGAGAGTACTCGTGAAGCATTGGAATATCTTCGCCAGAAGCTTGGGATTCTCCCAAGTTCTCATTATATTTTTTTTATTCATAATATAAAGGGGGAGTGGAAGTGTGTACATGTCTGCAGGATGGTTGTGTGTCAGGGGCAGTGGAAGTGTGTACAGGTCCACAAGATGCTTGTGTGTAAGGGGGAGTTACCCTTTGCCATTGATGTCAAAGGGGGAGAGAATGTTGTAGGAATAGGTGTCATGATCGCAGGGGGAGTACTTTTGTTGCCATCAATGCCAAAGGGGGAGATTGTTGAACAGTGGTTGTCATTGATTTCAACCCAAGCAGCGCTAGGGGCTAACCCAATATTGCATGGGAATTTTTACCTACCAAATTACTATATTGGTTCAAGAATGCTTTTTACAGTTTCTACTTTTTGAGATGTTTCCGTTGATATATGGCATGCCACGTAATTCTTCACGGTTTGAGAGATATTCATGTTTGAAGTTTATCCCCCTAGTTAGTGGGCTAAAACCCCATAGGGTTGTGGCATGGGTCATTGAAAAGTCATAATTAATAATTTTTAAGCTCCTAAAATCCCTCCCACGTTCATTTTTTGAAGCCCCTCTCAACCTAGGCATTTATATAAATTGGGATCCTCATATCCTCCTTATGCAAGGAATTTCGCCATCTGAAATAGGTCATCATGGAATTTTCGCTCTAAATTTTGTTCTACGAAGGTTCAGAAGCTGAAATTTTTATTAGGCGAACCCGAAATCCTAAGGCAGTGCCTGTGAAAATTTTAGATCAAGGTGCACAACATTTTCGGACATATGATCTGTGGAAGTCATTGTTTTTGCAGGATCCTGAAATTCATCTCAAAGAAGTGACCTTGGGAAAATCATCATAACTCTCTCTCAGAGTATTGGATTGGAATTATGTAAAAAGTGGCAGATAGTGCATGGACAGTAGTTTTTTCTCTATAAATTTCATATCCAAATGAAGAAACAGGGACACGTGGCACGTCGTACAAGTTCGCTCTACTGAAACAGTCCATAATTAGGGCATTGTGAGAGATTGGGTATAACTCTCCCTTGAAGAATCCAAATTGGGTTAGACCTATGGCATTGGAAAGAAGACTCATAGGACTACTATAGGACCGAAAATCACATATTGGGGATCTGAAATAACATAGATACACTAGTTTCAATATCGAGCTCCTATAAGGCAAGAAAAAGCTAGATCATGTGTTGTCAAGGGCTGCAAAGGACTAGACTTTCTAGGGCAGTAAAGCAAAGCAAGGTGCAGTAGAGGGTAGCATGACAAGAGAAGTAGCCAAGGTGCATAACAACAGCAAGAAGTTCATCACATGAAGTATTCATGTGGGCATCACTACATACAGTCATTGTAAAGGTATCTTTGTACTAATTCTGTACTAGTGTCTATCTGCCAAGAGTTGAAGAGGCAGTGTTGGGTGGTATAGGATCATCATTAGGTGGTTGTGTCATAGTTTGGGTTATGTTCTAGTGTGTCTTCTTCTTCTACATCATTCTATATCATTGTAAAGTGGACCATTTTCCCTGGTACGGGACTCCATTCTTTTATTCTTCTGTAGGGTGGTAGGGTGGTGCTAGTGTGATTTGTAGCTCATTGGGTGTTGGGGAATCCATTCAGTTGACTACTGAAGAATCTTGGGCATTGGAGCATCCATCCAGTGGGAGCTGGAGAAGAATGCTTTTCTAGATTCTAGGAAGTTGGAGCTTTATTTTCAATTGGAGTTGAATATTCAAGAATTATTAGAAAAGCATTAGGTGGTTTTTGTCCCGGAGTGGGTTTCCACCTTAAAAACTGTGTGCATTTGTGTTCCTTTTGTTTACTGCTATCATTGTACAAACACTGATAATAATTGAAGATTAACTAATGCTCTAATTTAAAATAACACTGATTCACCCCCCCTCTCAGTATTTCCAAAAATACCTTAAAGAGGCTTTTGGTGATAAATAGTGTGTAGATTATGAGATTATAGAGGCCCTTTATGAATTTCCTTCCCAACAGAAAATAACAGAGATTAGTTTCCTTGATATAAAGGATCATTCATAGCACACATCAACTCCTTTTCTTTAGGATGAAATAGATTTTCATCCTAACAGTCATATTATATCCCATGAAGTTAACAAATATTTGCAGCCTTGTAATTATTTATGTAGTCAAAAGTATGAGGATAATCATTCAATTTGTTTTTATCTTATTCATTTTCTAAGATTTTTTATCAGGAATAAATTGGTCAAAGTCAAAATTCTAAAATTGCATGTACGGAAAACTTAAGCAATGAACCATATTATGGCGATGATCATCTACTTTTGCACTGAAATAATGAACAAGAACTTGTTTTCCTTCATTCTTGTGACAGTCAAACTGATATTCTTCTAGTCGAAGCACATGAGGAACCAAAAATACTGGAAACACATGAGGAATCGAATAAACTTGAAGTGGTTGCTGCATTTAAAGTTTTCCATGAGCATCCAAAATCTTGTCTTTTGGATGAGATGAATGAAGATTTGAATAGGGAGATTGATGGTTTTTCATTTACAAATCTTTATGAAGTTTCTAGTAAAGAGCTTGAAGATAGTGAACAACAAGAAGAGGTCCTCTATGTTTTGGAAGATCCATTTGCAAATATATTGAAATCATCAGTGGAGATCAAGTTTGTTTTCTTCGCCAACATAGATATTGGGTTCAATTTTTCAGTTGGGGTTGTCATTACCACGGCACTTTTCCTTTGAGGAACGTAGGAGTAAGAAATCAAATATCCATTTGCTTTCATGGTTGCACTGGATCTTCGACTTCAATTGATGAGATCGCTTATGGATTAGTTAGATTAGGTAAGGTGTGATGAATAAGCTCAACATTCTGAGCATATTTTTCAGTGTCAATTTCCAGTAGAGTTTGCAGTTGATGATGTATAGTTCAGTTTTCAGTTTGATTTGACTCAGTTTGAGGATTGTAGCTGTAGTGACTCCATTTCCCAATGAACAAGGCTACTTGGTCTACAGTGTTCTTCACACCTCCTAAAGGATTTTTTCTCCCCATTGGAGCCAATGTTAGTGTCCAATAGTCATAGTGATCAAAATTGACTCTTTTCATTGTAGTTAGAGTCTTATGGTCAAATTGTTATATTTTCAAATAAAATTTTACACCTCTCTTGGTTGTTAAATGGTCAAGTCATTGTCTAAGTGTGATGCTACTCTCATGTCATGGTCATTAAGGTCAATTCATAATCAATTTCATGAGTCATTTAGTCACCATAGGTCATTTTTCCTTCATTAAGTGTTATTATTTGTAATTTGAAAAGGAAGAGTCACGGTGTCATAAGGTGGATCATGAGAGTGTCATGAGTGTCATCATATTTCCATTTTGAGTCATGTCATCATTATCCAAAACAAGTAAAGTGTCATGAGAGTTAGAACTTAGGGAATAAATCTCATCATAAAATCATTTGGTCAAAATTACATGATGCCACTCCACTATCAAACCAAAACTGAGTTTTCAAGTTATAAAGGAACATAAAAACACCTAAAACTTCATTATATTTTTCCAAGACCTCAAGAATTCCTCTTTACTTCTTTGAATATTTGCCATAGCCATTAGAACTGTGAATTTCACCATCATTGTCATCCCTCATCAGTTTGTTGCGCTTTTGATTTGGAGGCAAAAAGGAGAAAGAAAGGGTCACATCATCATCTTAGTGTTTCAAGAGTTCTTTAAAAAAGTAAGTCTAAAATTGAAAATCCTATGTGTAGACATTTTCTTCAAAAAATTGGTCCAATTTTGTCCCTAGGGTTTGCTACATTTTCTTGTTGTGTTTTCCCGTTCCACTGTGTTTTTCTTATTTTGAGAGGAATCCTCCTTGATTTTTGGTTCCCACCTCTTTCATTATCCTCATTAAGCACTCCCAACCCTTCCCCTCACTTAAATTCCTCCATTTCATCATTTCACTCATAAAACCCAACTTGTTGCTGCGTTTTTGGCACAAGTCTATGTTTTCCCCTTTTTCCCCCTCATTTCTCACTCATTTTGAGAAAGTTCACTTGAATTGTGTCCCTAACACCTATCCCTGTCTCTCATTATTTTTTCAGAATTTTTCCTGCCCCATATCCCCTCCATTCCCTTCCCTCAATTTGGTGTGTTTTTATCCATGTTTTGTAGCTCGAAATCCCTCGCCCTCTCTTGTTTGAAACTAGGGTTTCCTAATCAAAAGTGAAACCAAAAGCATGGTGAATACCAATGAAAGGAGGAGGTATAAGGGAGGAGATATCTCTATATATGAGCAAACTCATATGCAAGAGGTTAATTCATAAGAGTTCATCAAAAAATCATTTGACCAGGCAGGTTGCCTAGGGTTTTGTCAAAAGGTGCAAGAGGTGGGCTACCATCATGATTTAACATGATAACCTTGACCTATTAGCTGATGCATCATTGGTGGTCTTAATTCAATACAAAGAGCAAAGAAAAATAAGACAAAGTTTTGAAATATTTAGTTTTGTGATCATTTGCTTGGGTTTACATTGCACACAGGGACAGTTTTACTTCAAAATCTATTCCTGAAGTAATGAAGATAAATTTTAGAAAATGAAAAGAGTTTTGTGTTAAGGACAGACCCAATAAAAATAACCTCATTCAATTTCTACACAGGTATCATATATTGGTAGATATTCAACTTTTTGGAGACCTATTTGAGAAAATCAGATTCTTCAATTTTTCTTGTGTGTTTTAGCCATTATTTTGTGCCCGGGTTTTGAGAAAATGGAAATTAATTTCCAAAACCTGAGAGAGGAATTTCTAAAAAACAAACGTATATACAAAAACCTCTCCAAGTTTTGTAAAAAGTGTTATGGTTAAAAAGATATCAGATCATCTTTGACGCCTATTTTTTCGTTGTGCTTCTGGAGAATTTGTTGTGTTTCTGGATACTTTGTTTTAAAATCAGTTTTGAGAGGGCTAGAATGATGATTTTGGATGACTTAAGGGTCCAAGGGAATAGTATAAATCCTAATATTTCTTCACCAACCTTTAGCATCACTCATGACCTCTTCTAAGTCAACTAAAAATGAAGTCAAAGTTTTTGTGCTTCTACTAGACTTGTTGTGTTTTCTGTGTTTGGGCAATTTTCATTACACATGGAGGTCAAAGGTCAACTTCGTCGATGTAACAATTGGCTCATTATTTGTTTGATGATTAATAGGATTATTAATGGTCATCTTTGTAAAGGATATTCTGATTAATTCCTTGAGAGATAAGCTCAATTAGTTAGCTAAAAAGGAGAAAAGTTGTTTCTAACTTCCCTAGGATTAGGCAACGAGTCATTAGGTTCATTAATTAGTTGCTATGGATCAGGATTCGACCCCTAGAGGTGGAATCTTGTTGTTTTTCCATATGTACTTATAATCAAGTCATTAAGAGGGTTGGATACTTGAAGTTCATACTTTCTGAACTCGTGTACTTGGATTTTTGCAGAAATATAATACAGTTTGCAACTATTATTGTGAGATTCATCTGTTGTGATCAATGGTATTGTTTTCTTCAGTATTTCCTAATGCATTTGATTATTATATACTTTCAGTAACCATCTATATTTCTTCTCATGATTATCTCTTAAGTTTTTAAATATTTTTCATTGTCTAAATGCTTTGTTTTGTCTGATATTTTCATATAAGTTTGTATCCTCTAACAAGTGAATTCATGCATGCATGCTCACTTAGTTTCTTTATCCGATTTCCTCATCACCATACTACAATGAAAATCTCATTTGTGTCACTGGTTACACCTACCTTGCCTCATTTTATGTCTGCAATTGATCATTTGGAATACTTGGCCTAGTTCCTAAACCTGGTGCTTCTTATCAAGCAAACCCTAATCAAAACCCTATTGAGCGGATAACTAGCCTAAAATCCTAATATTCTCTAGTCACTTCCATTGGCTGTGAGGTTTATTTTGAGACAGCCCTCGGTATATTTGGTATGGCTAGATACCAATTCAAAAGTTGGTTTCTGGTTACCTCTTTGGTTTCCTTTCTCAACCTTAGGAAACAAAGGAGCCCTAACAGTACCATCATACTATTTCATCAAAATTTATTCCTATATGTAGTAGTGGCAAGATTATATTGGCTTGATGTGGTGACTTGATAGCTTAGATACATGGTAAAATAAAATATGCTACTTGTACACATGGCATGAATTGTCACTTATTGACGTTAAAAAGGTGATGCGGCATCACCAAGGTGTGACACATGGCATGGAAAATTAGTACATTTTGGTTGGTGAAAAGTCCAAATTCAAGTGTCATGTGGCACTCCTAATAAGATTACATGTGGAATTATGACATCATACTAGCATCATCATGTGAATGACCAATGACCCCCAAGACAAGGTCACATAGGTTGGTCACATGTTCATATCGGGCCGAGGTCATAAGGTGTGAATGTCGGTCAAATTCTTAGTCACATGGATCAGTTGTGAAGGGTCACATGGTCAACCTTGTTCATTTTCAATGGGTGAAATCCCAGTTTATAGGCACGAATGACAGTGTCATGTGGCCCACTTGTCCCAAACCTGGGACCGCTCTATTAATATTAATATAGGGGATCAATCATCGTTCAAGGACACACAAGCTCGTTGGGTTTCAAAGATATTATTTTGAAGTATAATTGAGATGTTTCAAATTTAGTTCTGGTGTTCGAGTTTCTTGGTTATTTAATGTGGAAAAATTACATTTGCAACAATATAGCCCCATTTTTGCGAAGGTTGAAATCGAGCAGAAGTAGAGCATATTGTATTGTTGGGGTTTGGATATATTTGATGGATGTGTTATGGCTACAATGTAACTGATTTTATTGTTACTATGTATGAAGCCTATAACAATGGAAGTTTGTTGGTGTACATTAAATTGGAAAAGGTCAAGTTTGATGCTTATATATGACTATATCTCACGAAGATCCATCTATAATTGGTAGTTATAGTATTATACTATGAAGAGCTTCAACTAGATGAAATTTAATTTGAATATGATTGAGTTTGGTTTTGGATCAATGAAATTGTATTGAAATAAGAAGTTGAAGGACATCATGTTTCAGTCCCAATTTAACACTAAGTTGTCTTTGGTGACAAGAAGCAAGTTTGGTTTGGTTTTATTAATGGTCATAGTTTAGTGGTAGTTCATTTGTGATTTAATAATCACATAACCATTTTTAATTAGAATGTGGTGATAGGTCATTTTTTACATCAAGTGAGCGCCGAAGTTGAGAACGTTTTGTATATGGCTACACATGCATGTTAATGTGTCAATAATGTGGTGTTGAACTATGGACCAAACACAAGATTGAAACTCACCCCCTTTTATTTTGAAGACGATTGTGTCATAATGTATCCAATTGGGGTGGCTGTCATCATAATCATCAATTAACAATGGAGTTGGTGGGAGTCATGTATTAATCATCTGAGGTCATGGGATCGATCTCCACCAGTTGACATGTTAGATTATATATATATATATATATATTATTATTATTATTATTATTATTATTATTATTATTTTATTTTATTTTTATTTTTATTTATTTTTATTTTTTTCCATTATGTTGAACAATTAAAAAGACCGCAGATGAGAATTTTATAGCACCAACGTTGGGATATGTTAATTTTGTAGAAGCATGCCTAGAAAGGGGAATTTTGTAGAATTCTTAGCTTAATATATAATTTTGTGTGGTTTTTGTGAGTTTTTTGGCTCATTATTGGGCCAAATTGGATTTCAAAAGAAGCATGACGATCAGGGTTCAGACATGGATGCTTCCGAGTGTTGGAAATACTGAGAGGGGGGGTGAATTAGTATTCCTTTAAATTAGAGCATTAGTTAATCTTCAATTATTATCAGTGTTTGTACAATGATAGAAGTAAACAAAAGGAACAAAAATTTACACAATTTTTAAGGTGGAAACCCTCTCCAGGACAAAAAACCACCTGAATTCTTTTCTAATAATTCTTTAATATTCAACTCCAATTGAAAATAAAGCTCCAACTTCCTAGAATCTAGAAAAACATTCTTCTCCATATCCCACTAGATGGATGCTCCAATGCCTGATATTCTTCAGTAGTCAACTAAACGAATTCCGTAACACCCAATGAGCTACAACTCACCCTAGCACCACCCTACCACCATATAGAAGAATAAAAGAAGAATGAGCTCCCATACCAGGGAAAATGGTCCACTTTACAATGACATAGAATGATGTAGAAGAAGAAGGCACACTAGGCCATAACCCCAACTATGACAAAACCACCTAATGATGATCCTATACCTCCCGACACTGCCTCTTCAACTCTTGGCAGATAGACAATTGTACAATTTTTACAATGATGTATTTACAATGACTTAGTACAATGATACATTTAAAGTGACTGTATGCAGTGTTGCCCACTTGAAGTCTTCATGTGATGAACTTCTTGTTGTTATTATGCACCTTGATTGCTTCTCTTGTCATGCTACCCTCTTCTACACCTTCCTTTGCTTTGCTTCCCTAGAAATTCTGGTCCTTTGCAACCCTTGACAACACATGATCTAATTTTTTCTTGCCTTCTAGGAGATCGATATTGAATACGATGTATCTCTGTTATTTCAGATCCCCAATAAGTTATCTTTGGTTTTGTATTATTCCTCTAAGTCTTCATTCCAATGCCATGGTTTTGACCCAATTTGGATTCTTCAAGGGAGAGTTCTGCCCAATCTCTCACAATGACCTAATTATGGACTGGTTCAGTAGATCGAATTTGTACGGCATGCCACGTGTCACTGTTTCCTCATTCGGATTTGAAATTGATATAGCAGAAAATAAAGTCCGTGCATTATCTATCACGTTTCACATAATTCCAATCTGATACTCAGAGAGAGAGTTATGACGATTTTCCCAAGGTCACTTATTTGAGATGAAGTTCAAGAGCCTGCAAAAACACTGACTTCCACAGTTCATATCTTTGAAAATATTGCGCACCTTGATCTGAAATTTTTACAGGATATTCCTTAGAATTTTGGCTTTGGCTCCTAAAAATTTCAGCTTCTAAACCTTCGTAGAAAAAAATTTAGAGTGAAAATTCCACGATGACCGGTTTCAGGTAGCGAAATCCCTACATAAGGAGTATATGAGGATCACAATTTATATAAATGCTTAGGTTGGGAGGGGTTTCAACAAGTGAACATGGGAGGGATTTTAGGGCTTAAAAATTAATAGTTATTGAATTTTCAAAGACCCATGCCACAACCCCAAGGGGTTTTAGCTCACTAACTGGGGTTACAAACTTCAAACATGAATATCTCTCAAACCGTGAAGAGTTACATGGCGTGCCATATATCAAAGGAAACATCTCAACAAGTAGAAACCATCAAAAATATTCTTGACCAAAATATAGTAATTTGGTAGATCAAAATTCCCATGAAATATCGGGTTAGCCCCTGGTGTTGCTTGGGTTGACATCAATGACAACTACTGATCAACACGGAGGGCATGAAAAGCATTGTTTACATTTACTTGATGACCAAAATCATTTTTTCATGGTTTGAGGGTCTATGAATAGGTAGAAATTGTCTTGCATATATGGCAAGAAAAATTTCTAAGAAGAGTTGTATGTATGACCAACTTGACGAACAAGTCAGAGTAGAGTATGGAAAACAATAAGGAAACTAGTGGCAGTGGTTTATATGAATTTTTTTGGTAGTGATTGACAATGGATTGTATTGATAATTTTTAGGTGTTGTAGTGACAGTGATTCCATATTATGATATGTTTTAAAATGATTTAGTGATTAGTACTTATAAATGATGACAATGGATCCAGTTTTAAAATGATATGAAATAGAGGTCCATAGGGAGTTGAAGAAGGGGGTGGGTGCCTCCACTGAAGTTGGAGCCTAAATCAGGTAGTGTTGAGATTGCAACAAGACGATGAGCTTAGTGGAAAGGAGTCGCCTTCACTAAGTGGGCCCGCAGGCTATTTTTGGCGCAAAGTCTATTTTTAGACTATGTCTATTTTTAGACATATGGATCATGTTCTATGAGTTGCAGGATGTTATTTGTGGATGGTTGGTCAAGTCGGAAAAAATAGATGGACGTCTATTTTTAGACATATTGGGCGGAATCTATTTTTAGATTGCCAGTCTAAAAATAGATATGTCAAATATTATTAGCTCTTAATAATATTTGGACTCTAAACATTGTCTTATTCTCTTGGAGCACTTCAGTTAAGTGCACAGATGTGGCAAAGGAGCTGAGACCAGTGCAGAAATAGGTGAAAGAGCAGGTTAACTATCAGTTGTGACTATACAGTTGCTATTTGCAACACACAGATAGGTGGAGAAGCCCATGAGGATTGCGCAGTACAAGCTAGGTGGTTTATCTATTTAATGAAGCCATCCCATAGCATTGATAACGCAATAGAGGCCGGCTATCAAGTGGCAAAAGATTGGAGCATGTGTTTTGCTAGATCTAGCTTGATAGTGTGTAGCAATTAAGGGTGTGCATGAGAGCTTGTGAGGATCTTTTGTACTATGATTTTTACATGATCTCCATGAAATATAATATACAGATAGTTGGGGTTTTCAGCTTTAAGCTTTCCCATTAAATACTGTGTTCATATGTGTGATTGTTTGTGGTTTTAATGTATGCATGCAATTGATTTTATTTCTGCATGTGATGATCAATGGTAGAAGAGATTTTGTATTATGCATGAAGCTAAAATAGTGTTAATTGTGAGAATCTCAGAACAATATCTTGCTTATTTAAATTTTCAGTGCACAGACTTATTGATCATTGGAGCAATTGCAAAACATTGAAGCGGTTGAGTTTTGTGCTGGTGGAATTCGAATTTGCAGCAATGTTTTCTTGGTGTCAAAGTTGAGATGTCTTTCAACAGATTGCGATTGGAGTATGCCCTTGAGGGTAGCTTGAATTATATTGCATGGAAGGACAGGATGGAGGCAGTGCTAGATGACAATGGGTTGAATGAGTTCATAGATGCAGAAATTCCAAAGCCTACTTCTAGTGATGTTGTCGTACTTGATGCATGGCAAAAGAAGACAGCAAAGTGTCGAAGGATTCTGTTAGAGGGCGTGAAGGATCACATAGTATCCAGCCTTCATGGTAAGGCTTCTCCATTCTTGATGTGGAAAGCTTTGACAGATTTATTCCAAAGCAAGAGCGATCAGAGGAAGTTGGCGCTCAAGGATAAACTTAGGAACATAAAGATGGAGAAAGGCGACACTATGCCCAAGTACCTCACGAAGTTCATCCAATGCAAGGATGACCTGGGAAGTGTGGGGGTTACTGTTGATGATGAGGACTTGGTGAGCTTGGCTCTACTTGGGCTTCCGAAGAGTTGGCACTCCTATCAGGACTCTGTCAATGGTCGGGAGAAATTTCCAAGATGGGAGCGACTTTGGTCGGATCTTGTGCAAGAGGAGATAAGGCGAAGTACCAAGGACGAATCTTCATCAAAGAACTCTGATGAAGAGAATTGTGCTTTGGCTGCTAAAGCAAAGAAGGGGAAGAGAAATAAAGCTTCTCAATCCGGTGTGAAATGCAAGAAGCAAGACATGTCCAAGGTGAAGTGCTTTCACTGTCACCAACACGAACATTACGCCACTAGTTTTCCACAGAAGAAGAAAAATAATCAGGCTGCTGGGACTACAACTGGAGAGGCCTTAGCCTCGCAGTTTGAGCTATATTTTTCACTGATCGCATGCTTGGTCTCAAGTATGATGGGTCTGCAGAGCCGACAGCAGCATTCGATGACAGGAGATCGAGACTTGTTTACCGATCTGGGATGAGAAGATCTTTGAGTGCACATCGACATGGCGATGATGGTAGACATAGCGCAACCCAGACGAGACCATTTCTCTTTGGAGAGGAGTCCGAAACCCTTCACATGAAGGAAGTGATGCATGTTCCGTGATTGAAGAACAATCTTATCTCTCGTGGCGATGTTAGAAGACAAGGGATATGATGTTGTCTTTAGCGAGGGAAAGGCTTTCCTACGCAGTAAGGCAACTGGTGAGACCCGGAGGATAGGGGTTCAAGTTAAGAACCTTTATCAATTGCAGGTAGATGGCTGTGCAGCAATGGTAGGCAAGGTAGAAGGAGTGGTGAGCCGGGATGATGGCGAGTTGTGGCACTGGAGATTGGGCCACCTTCACCATGGACTTTGAAGATACTGCAGCAGATTTCTACTAGGCTTCCTAAAGGCACTCTTGCGCAGTCAGATCAGTGCAAGGGGTGTACCTTGGGAAAATTTGTGAAATCCACCTTTCACGAGAAGGATAGTCACGCCATGACGATCCTTGAGAGAATTCACACAGACATGTGTGGACCTTTCTCAGTAGCCTCGACAGCAAATCATAGGTATTATGTGATATTTTTTGATGATTTTTCTCGTAAGTGCTGGATATTCTTCATGCAGAAGAAGAGCGAGACATACTCAAAGTTCTGTGAGTTCAAGGCACTGGTTGAGAAAGAATCGGGGAAGCAGGTGAAGGCTCTTAGGAGTGACAATGGTGATGAATTCATCTCTGTTGAATTCAAGGACTTTTGCAGCACAGAAGGAATTCGAAGAGAGCTCATAGCACCTCATAACCCAAAACAGAACAGGGTTGCTGAGCGGAGGAATAGAACGATCGTGGGTGTTGCACGGGCGATGTTGCATGATCAGGGCCTACCCATACACTTGTGGGCTGAGGCATGAAATACTGCAGTATATGTGCAGAACCGTTGTCCTCACATGATGCTTGGCATGAGTACACCCGAGGAGGCATTTTCTGGTAAGAGGCCTGATATTTCCCATTTGAGGATTTTTGGCTCACCTGTTTACATTCATGTGACGAAGGATGCCAGGAAGAAGCTAGAGCCGACTGCGGAGGTTGGGATATTTGTGGGGTACATTGATATGCCCCACAACTATCGTGTGTATTTTCCAGACAGTCGCAAGACTGTTGTGCGACGAGATATCAAATTTCAGGAGGAGAAATCCATGAAGTGTTCGCTTGAGAGGGAGATACACTTGCATGCAAATGAGGAGCTATTAGTTCCTAAGGATGAGCCTCAGGATGTGGATCAACCACAAGAGGAGGTTCATGGAGTGGAAGAGACCACTCAGGCAGCGCCAACCATCAGAGGGCAGAAGCGCACTACAGAAGTTGAGCGACTGGCTCAAGATGCAGAGAAGGTTGTAGGAGCACCTACATCACAACGCAGACAGAGATAGTCACCTGATCGGTACACTAGATACATGTCTCTTGTGAGCAATTGTATCATGACAGAGCCATCCTCTTTCGAGGAAGCTATGGAGGACCCCGCATGGGTAGATGCCAGAAGACATGATTCGATTGCCGTAAACAACGGCGGGAGATTGTCCCGAGACCGCAGGGGGAAATCACAGGTTCGAGATGGATCTACAAAGCAAGCAGGGCAACGACGAGAGTGTGAGAAGCACAAGGAACACGCATCGCCCTATAAGCCACATACCGAGGGATCGACTGTGAGGAGACCTTTTTACCTGTTGCAAGGTATTCTTCCATACGGATGATTCTTGCTCTCTCAGTGCAAATGGGGTGGCACATTCATCAGATGGATGTGAATACTACGTTCCTTAACGGAGTCATTGAGGAGGAGGTGTACACAGAGCAGCCCGAAGGTTTTTAGATCTTGAGCAGCGAGTCACATGTGTGCAGGCTCAAGAGAGCGTTGTATGGGTTGAAACAAGCACCTCGTGCTTGGTACACACTGATAGACAGTTATTTCACCGGACTTGGACTCTCCAAGAGTGAGGCAAATCCTAACCTATACCAAATTGTGGTGGAGGGTAAGTTGCTGATCATTATACTTTATGTAGATGATTTGATTTTGATAGGTGATGAGCTGTTGATACACTCATGCAAGGATGATCTTGCAAAGGAGTTTGAGATGAAGGACTTGGGCCTCCTTCATTATGTCCTGGGATTGGAAATTTGGCAGCGCAGTGATGGACTGTTTTTTTCTCAAGGCAAGTATGCCCGAGAGATACTAGAGAAGTTCAACATGCATGGCTGTAAGCCTGTTGATACTCCTCTTCCTGGTGGATGGAGGAAGGAGGATGCTACTTCGGTGGAGCTAGTGGATGCCACTGTTTATCGACAGTTGGTGGGTTCGCTTATGTATCTGGTCAATACATGACCCGACATATGCTATGCTGTTAACCAGCTTTCACAAGTTATGGTTAAGCCTACCAAGCTCTACTGGAAGGCAGGAAAGCATGTATTGATATATCTCAGAGGCACATCGAGATATGGATTATGGTACAGACAGTCAGATGAGGTGAGGCTATGTGGCTTCACGGATGCAGATTGGGCAGGGAGCCCAACGGACAGAAAGAGCACATCTGGAGGGATTTTCAGTATCGGGTTGACATTAGTTTCTTGGTACAGCAGGAAGCAGAGATCCGTGGCACTCAGTTCAGCAGAGGCCGAGTATATGGCAGCAAGTTTGGCTGCATGCGAGGCTATATGGATGAGGAAGATCCTGGTGGATTTTTCGGTTCACACTTGGATCCTACTGTGATTTATTGTGATAATCAGAGTTGCATCAAACTCTCAGTTAATCCAGTATTTCATGATAGATCTAAACACATTTACATCTAGTATCATCATATCAAATATTGTGTGCAGCGGAAGATCATGTTACTTTCATACATTCCTACGAAGGATCAGGATGCTGATATCTTGACGAAGGCGCTCACGAGGAGCAAATTAAAATACCACAGGGGCATGATAGGGGTTGCAGATAATCCTTATCTTGTTGAGAGGGAGTGTTGAGATTGCAACAAGATGATGAGATTAGTGGAAAGGAGTCGCCTTCACTAAGTGGGCCCACAAGCTATTTTTGGCGCAAAGTCTATTTTTAGACATATGGATCATGTTCTATGAGTTGCAGGATGCTATTTGTGGATGGTTGTTCAAGTCAGAAAAAAATAGATGGACTTCTATTTTTAGACATATTGGGCATAATCTATTTTTAGATTGCCAGTCTAAAAATAGATATGTCGAATATTATTAGCTCTTAATAATATTTGGACTCTAAACATTATCATATTCTCTTGGAGCACTTCAGTTAAGTGCACAGATGTGGCACAGGAGCTGACAGAAGGAATTACACTATTACTGAGGGTTATGTGGATCTATTGCATGGATACTTCAGTTAGAACTCATGTGACAGAGTTTGGTGGAGTTGATTAAGGAAGTTAGTGGAGTTGTATTCAGTTTAACTAATCTAAACATAGTTGTGCTATTTGTATTCAGTTTAACTAATTGATACAATTAGTGAGAGTGGTGTGAATTAATTATTAGTTAATTCACTAAGTATAAACTCACTAATCAACTAAAGAATACATCAGTTAACTTTAGTGCATGGACAGTTTCAGTGGAGACCAATGCAGAAATAGGTGAGAGAGCAAGTTAACTATCAGTTGTGACTATACAATTGCTATTTGCAACACACAGATAGGTGGAGAAGCCCATGAGGATTGTGCAGTACAAGCCAGGTGGTTTATCTATTTAATGAAGCCATCCCATAGCATTGATAACGCAATAGAGGCTAGCTATCAAGTGGCAAAAGATTGGAGCATGTGTTTTTCTAGATCTAGCTTGATAGTGTGTAGCAATTGAGGGTGTGCATGAGAGCTTGTGAGGAGCTTTTTGTACTATGATTGTTACATGATCTCCATGACATATAATATACAGATAGTTGGGGTTTTCAGCTTTAAGCTTTCCCATTAAATATTGTGTTCATATGTGTGATTGTTTGTGGTTTTAATGTATGCATGCAATTGATTTTATTTCTACATGTGATGATCAATGGCAGAAGAGATTCTGTATTATGCATGAAGCTAAAATAGTGTGTGATCAGGAGAATCTCGGTGAATAATATCTCAGTTATTCAAATTTTCTACAGGTAGCATCTCACTCATCACTGAGGTTTAAGACTCAATTAGGTTTGGACCAAGATCAGGTTGGATCCTGCTCATCATCGAGGTTGGAGTCGCAATTAGGTTTTAGCCTACGCAAGTGGCAACTTGCATACCTTGGAAGTGGTTTCCTCCAACAGGTTGTAGCTTGCGAATCTATGTAATCAATTGAAGACAAAGAAGAATAATATTTGTGGTTTTCTCCCATATGTGTTTCCACATAAAATCTTATGTCTCTCTTGTGATGTGATGGATTCTTGATATGTTATTTATATTATGGTACCTTGATGGTACATTGTTATATTTGATGATATTATGTTTATGGTTATATGAATGTTTGATTATGAAAATTTGTAGATGGTAAAATTGATATCACATTGATTCACTCCCCCCTCTTAGTGTGACATTTTGACCAAAAGTAGAAAGAGTTTTCTTGACTGTGTGTCTTCTTTTTTGTACATTTTGTGTGATCTCGGAAAATTAAAAACATCAAGAAAACTAGCATTTTTTGGGTAAGTTAATCGAGATCTAGGCCAATTGTTGTTGAGTGTTGTATTTTTTTTCAAATTATTATTTGTTTTAATATGAACACTTTTTATGGTAAGTAAGTACATCGAGGTATGGATCCAATAGCAATGACAACCACCCCCCAAATCCTCATTCACTATTTTTTTAGTGTGGTTCACGTACACCGAAGATTAGTGGCCACTACATAGATGAAAATATCAAAGAAGATCCACTCAAAGGGAACACTTACCATCTACTCATTAGCAGAGCCTAACCTTGAGAGCATTAAGGAGAACTGACCCTGTGACCTCACATTAGTAATGTATTTTAATAATGGGAACTCGAACAATTGAGCTAACCCTCATGGCTATATTTTTTCATAATAGAATCATCTGAAGGGATCAATTTTTTTTGGCTCAGCCATGCCTAACCCCGAGGGTGTCAAGAAAATTGAGTCTTTGACCTCTCAATAGCAAAGGTTCTTTAATGATGGGGGACTCAATCAATTGAGATAACCCTCATTGCTAATCCTCATTCACTATTATGTGTTTTGCAATAGCTTATTTGGTTAAAATTTGTTTTCTTTAGTATGAGGTCTTTAACCCAAATCTCTTTTTTTTTTTAATTACTTTTTGAAAAAAAAGAAAAACTAAATTATTCCACAACTTTATTGTAAAGGTGTTTCAATTTAATATTATTTTTTTAGTTATTACATGAAATATTATTATAAAATAATTTTATTGTAAAAGGGATTCTCACTTGTTTCATAAAAGTGGGTCACTTCATAAATAATTTGTTTATAAACGTAAGCTTATAGGTGAAGCTAATGAGGGAAAATAACTTCTTCTTTTTTTTCGTAACATTGATGACCATGTCGACCAAATACTACTTGCCATGTGGCTTTTTTTCACTATTAATTTCTTTTTTTTTAAATGCATAAATTTCACATATGAAATCCATTTTCAATTATTATTTTTAACAAGCTATTTTTTTTTAGAGTTTTCCATCTAAATAGTCATTTTCAACTTTTGAAGCCATATTATTTGCATATTTTAATATGGCTACTTTAAGTGAATTTTTACTTACTGATATCAACTACTGGGTAAAATTACGAAGGTGGGTTACACTTATGTGAAAATCGAGGGCGGAAAAGTCATTTTCCCAAAAGTTCGGCCGAACATTTATAAAAGTTTGACCGAACAGTCTTAGATTTTGGTCGAACTTTCGAAATTAGTTCAGCCGAACTCATTCTTTCGTTTACATTGACGGCGTATTGACGACGTGGGAAAACAAATTTTTGGCTGGAGATGAGAAAACCGGCAACTGAAGTTCGGTCAAACTTTTAAAATAATCCATTTGAACTTTAGTTTATAAATACACCAGCCTGGAAACATGAATAGGTTTCGAGCTTATTATCGTTTTCGTATTACTATTGTTTGTTTTTGCAGGGTCACAGGCGCAAGTGAGAAATTTGTTGGTTTTTTTTTTGTTTTTGTTGTGAATTTTTTTTATTTTTGTTCTGTCGTTCTGCTATTTTAATTTTATAGTTTTTTTTTGTTTTGTTTTGCAAGCAATTTGTAATCTGTGACATCCTCGACCTCCTACTTGTCTTCTCGTTGTAGCCTCGACGTCTTCGACAATCTCCTGCGTCGTCTGCTTCTCATTGCAGCCTCGACGTCTCCGAATTTCTAGGTTCCTACTTCTGTCAAATTATTGTTTAAATGTAATTTTCTGAAGTCCAAGTTTGAGCCACTACATGACTCCTCTTTGATGACTTTGTTGGACCTGCCCCCTTTTGGTAGCACCAATGGAGTTTCCCGACGTACAAAATTGTTTCTAAATTGTATCTAATCAAAATAGTTGTATTATATACGTAATAGCTTAATGCTAGGTTTTCTTGCGCTTAGTCCGCTATATGCAACCTTAAAAACCTTAGGAGTAGTTCTTGCACAACATGGGGAAGGGAATCTCAATCACCCAATCTATTTTTCTAGAAAAAAGCTTTCACAAGCATAGCACAACTATACAACTCGGTTATATTAGATACGATGAAACCTCCTTTATATGGTATGGTCACCTGGACTGTTAGTTTGAGTCTTTTATAAAGCAGTTTTTTTATTCTCTTAGCGAGCAAGCAGTATTAGCAAGAAATAAGGTCAGGCCCTGATCAACCTACCTAACTTATTGGGTTTACCAGCCATCAAGGGTTTCCCATAAAGGACCAACATTTCACTAGTGACCTACAACCATATTCTATCTGTTTTATATTTAAAGGCTTCAATTTCGCACTTTTATATTTCATAAACTGTGCTCTTCCACAGAGCTTTAGGTTTGACCAAGTTCTCTTATCTCCTAATGCCTCTCTTTTTGGGAAAAATAACCTAGATATGCTTTAGGACTGCCTCTATCAGTAGGCCTAGCAAAAGAGAAAGCCGCCAGTAGCAAGCTAGTTCTTCAATCTTCACAAATTTCAAATTCAATAATAAATCAAGCCATATCAGAGTTTGTAAAAAAGTGTTATTCATTATGCAATCACAGTGATTAGTATCCCAACCATTTCAACTTCTGGTTACATATAATACTAGTGATTACAAAGCTCGTAATTAGTGCAATGTTTGTGTTACTAGTTTGCTTATACTAGTCTGTTTCCCTTCATCCTAGTTGATGGGGATGATGGAGTGATATCTAACCCATTAATGTAATAAATCTAGAGAAAGATTAACAAGCTTTATGGAGAGATTACACACAAGTGATGTAACAAACTTTGTATCCAACTTTTAGCATAATCTCAGCAGTGCTAAACACGCATCGTATTATAAGCGATTGCATTACTACCCATTAGCTTGATTGGATCAATATTGACACTTCCCCCTGCTTGCATACTACCCCTCTTCTTAGGTCAAGAAGACTGATGTTAGGGCCATGGACCCTGATCACCATTCATGGGGGTATACATTACTTTTGCTTGGAATTTGGGAAAGACTTGATCTCTTCGATCTTGCTAACTGTTTGTCTCGATCTTGCTGCCCGGTTGTCTAGATATCCCTGCTTAGATATATTCTATCTCGACCTCCTGATCTCTAATCTCGACCTCCATCCAGAAGAAGTGAAATGAAATCTGGCCCAACCAAACAAACCAACATGGATTTTTCATCTCACTAATGGAGACCATACTAGTTTAACTTGGATATGCCAGTCTCGTCTTTATACAACAGGGAAAAAAATCGGTTAATGAAAACTTAAAAACTAGAATCGGTTGGTTGTTTAAATTAATTTTATGTGTTTAAATCACAAATTGTTTAAATTTAATTTTATGTGTTTAAATGTAATTTTCTAGTAATTTTCTGTGTAATTCTTTTTTCCCATTTATTTTTTGGATTTTGTCTCCAAATTGTTTCTAATTAATTAGAACACCCTCAAATATAATTTAACTGTTTGAGGAACCTTAAACTTCTTACATCAATTTGAATCATCCTAACCAAGATCTAATGTGCTGAAAACTGGTACAAAACAGAGTGATCACATAAAACGTCTGTTTCCAGATCACAATCTCCTGTAAAAATGCAGTCAAATGTAATTAAAAATGACGTGAAAGTGTCGACAAAATTATATATATCCACCTTTACATAAAATTTGAATATTCGTAAATATACTGTATGACTTAATTGCATTTCTCAACCATTTGGCCACTAAAGATTACTTCCTAACCATATGTGCCACATGGCTCCACTTATAGAGTCCTATGTGGTTTCTTGAACAGAGAATTCTATTGTTTTTTAGGTCATCTGTCTCATTTTAAAAATATTTTTCAATTGTTTTTTTAGGTCCTATGTCTCAATTTTAAAATATATTTCAATTTTTTTTAGGTCATCTGTCTCATTTTTAAAATATTTTTCAAATTTTCAATTTGTTGTGGGTGTTGATAGTCTATGCGTTCATTTACACAATGTGTACCCAATTGCAAGAAAATAATTGCAAGGAATGACCTATTCAATAACTAATAAGTTGCTCCCAAAACATCCACAAACTCGATTCCTTGAACAAAGAATTCTATTGTTTTTGAGCTCATCTGTCTCGTTTTAAAAATATTTTTCAATTGTTTTTGAGGTCATCTATCTCATTTTTAAAATATATTTCAATTGCTTTTGAGGTCATTTGTCTCATTTTTAAAATAGTTTTCAAATTTGCAATTTGTTGTGGGTGTTGATGGTCTTCAGGCTAAATTTCTTTAAATCTTATTTTTTCCCATATATTTTTTGGATTTTGTCTCCAAACTCTTTCTAAATAATTAGAACACCCTCAAATAATTTAACTAGCTGATGAACCTTAAACTTATTGCATCAAGTTGAATCATCCTAACCAAAATATAATGTGCTGAAAACTGGTACAAAACAGAGTAATCACATAAAACGTTTTTTTCCAAATCATAATCTCCTGTAAAAATGCAGTCAAATGTAATTAAAAATGACATGGAAGTGTCGACAAAATTATATATATCCACCTTTACATAAAATTTGAAGATTTGTAAATATACTATATGACTTAATTGCATTTCTCAACCATTTGGCACTAAAGATTATTTCCTAACCATATGTGCCACATGGCTCCACTTACAGAGTCCTATGTGGTTTCTGGTCAAGTCTCAATAAGGAATATAGAATGAATGTTTCAAATTCAGATGTTACCTGGATGTTTCATATTCACTATATCACTCTAATATCCTAGTAAACAAAATACTATCATCATAATAACAATACTTATAGTAGCATCAGAGGGCTTTTTAGGGCCATATAATGTTAGTACGAACTGTGCTCATACTACAGAGTTGTATAGAAGGAGAGTATGGATTGTGCTCATATTTCAAAGTTGTACATATTTGGCCCTTTCTTCGTCTGAGATGGCTTCTTCTGTTTTTTCATATTTCTCTTTGAAACAGGTGTGACATCAATAGCACAAGAATTCTCTCTGATGTGACATAAATAACACAGGAATTCTCTTTGAATCTTACAGGGGACATCAATTCCTCCTCTGCACATTCACTCTCATTCTCACCACCCATTTTTTCCCCCTCCTCTTGCTTAAACCACGACTAGAAAAGAGTTACACCTATCCTCTTCCTTACCACTGATATGAAAGGAATGTATTAGTTTTTTTATCCAGGTGGATATCGGTGGCCACCCACCTATTCCATTTGGACCCGTAGCATCAATTCCTTCAGCCTTCATTGTCAGCACAACTTACTATTTTTAGTAGGCTTTCAGGTCCTTCACTTCCGGAGCTGTTTTGGGGACTTAATGATCCAGGTGGATATTGGTGGCCACCCACCGATTTTATTTGAACCCCCACCATCATTTCTTTCAGTTTGTAAGTTTCAACACAACTTACTATTTTTAGCATTTTTTTTGGTCCTGAACTTTCGTAGTTGTTTTGAGGCCCTAAACAATGCTTTTTAGGAAAATCGGTAAAAAAATGGATCTATAAGCCAAGGTTTCTCACTCAAAAGCTGTAGTCCTCGAACAGATATTTCTAACTAGTTATTGATTGCGTCAAACACAGATCTGATGCCAAAGTTACGTCACCGGGAAGTTGAAACACCAACTTACCCAAACAGGGCCCACAATTTTGGCACTTCATCTCCTAGGGTTAGGTTTTTGGACATTTTGGGTTTTTAATTGTTTCTAAACAATAAATAGGCCTTCGAGCCTCATTGTAACACAGTTCATGGGCTGGTAGCCGACACATCTCATCTCAAAGATAAGCGCTACCAGTGCCCTAGCTCGCTTGTTCCCATCATTTGTTTTGTAACACAGTGGGGATGCCTGTAGCCATCACATTTGTTCTCAGAGATATGCTACCAGTGCCCTCACTCGCTCATTTCCATTATGTCTCATTGTAACACAGTTTAGAGGTCTATAGCCGCTACATATTTGTATCTATGGCTATATGTGTATTCTATTGTGTTCCTGCATAAATTTGGATCAGTGTTATCAGAGTGATCTGCTCTTTCTCTATTTTTATTTTCATGTCCCCAATGCGGCTAGGGTATAAGGAGTTCAACCTCACAAACCCTAACGACCCTCCCCCCATGACGGAAGGAAATAAAGACGAGGGAGCAGGATATCCTATCAAAATCTTACTCGAGGAGGCCCTCGAGAAACCAAGGAATGTGATGATGGGTAACTTTGCCCAAATCCTTCAACGGCTGCCCACCAACGGCACATCTACATCCAGCATGTCTGCCAACAGGTCTGCGACATCCTGGACAAATCCAATACCAAGTTTAGCGGAATTTTCCCCCCAGGGAGGAACTTAATGCAATGGATACCATTTCTTCCTAAGGAGGGAGGAATAATCTAGGTGGATATTGGTGGCCACCCACCTATTCCATTTGGACCTGCAACATCAATTCTTTCAGCCTTCACTGTCAACATAGCTTACTATTTTTAGCAGGTTTTCGGGTCCTTCACTCCCGGAGACATTCTGGGGACATAATGATCTAGGTGGATATTGGTGGAGACCCACTGATTCCATTTGAACCCCCATCATCAGTTTTTTTAGTTTGTAAGTTTCAGCACAACTTACTATTTTTGGCAGTTTTTTGGGTCCTGAACTTCCAGAGCCGTTATGAGGCCTTAAACGATGCTTTTTGGGAAAATCAGGAGAAACATGGGTCTCTAAATCAATGTTGGTCACTCAAAATTTGTATTCCTCGAACATATCTTTCTAACGAGCTATTGAGCGCGTCAAATAGAGATTGGATGGCAAAGTTATGTCCCTGAGAAGTTGAAACACCAACTTACCTAAACGGGGCCCACAGTTTTGGTGCTTCATCTCCTAGGGTTAGGTTTTTGGACGTTTCAGGTTTTACATTGTTTCTCAACAATAAATAGGCCTTTGAGCCTCATTGTAACATAGTTCAGGGGCTAGTAGCCGACACATCTCATCTCAGAGATAAGCGCTACCAGTGCCCTAGCTCGCTTGTTCCCATCATTTGTTTTGTAACACGGTGGGGAGGCTTGTAGCCGTCACATCTCTTCTCATAGATACGCTACCAGTGCCCTCACTCACTCATTTCCATTATGTCTCATTGTAACATAGTTCAGAGGTCTGTAGCCGCCACATCTCTTCTTAGAGATATGCCTACCAGCACCCTAGCTGTTTATTTTAGTCATTTGATTATAATAAAATGAAGCATTATTTCTGCTGCATATTTGTATCTATCACTATATGTGTATTTTTTTGCATTCCTGCATAAATCTGGATCATTTGTACTAAGTTTCCTTTCAGTTATAAAAACATGTTCATATTTGTCTCCATTTGTTTGCTTAAGGATTAAGGAATTTAACCATGAAACATAGATGAAATTGTGAATTTTAAGCATGTAAATAAGCCTAAATAACACTGAAAAATAGTGTATAACAGAGAAATAAAACCACACATAATATTTACACAACAGGCATGATGAATCAGTTCACCTCTCTTGGGCTACATCTGCTGGTCCAACTCCCAATGGCATGTCCATCTTTCGTTATGCTCAAAATTTTACAAATATATGTGTTTACAAGCCTCCAATGGTTATTTTCTCTACAACGTTGGCTCCAGAATGCTCAAATTAGTCTAGGTACACTCTTTTTTCACCCAAATTGGTCAAAAATTGACCCTCCTAGCCTTTTTCCCAATATCCCCTAGAAAATCTTGCTAAATGTGGAGAACTGGACTTATCTGTAGTTAAAAATATCATTTTTCCGAAATTTTAGAGGCGATCCAAGTTCCCGCCAGTGCAAACCATTTACATTATATTTTAAGGTTAAGGGGAGGCGGTGGCCACATGCCGACCCCCTTAAACCCCGCAGTCATATTTAAACTACGCATTAAACAAGTTTGGCACAGAATCGCGATGGAGGCAGAGTTCCATAATTGTTGGCACTTCCATCGGACTGTGCATGTGACAAGTTCTAAGGTTATCTGCCGAAGGTTATATTTTTTAGAACCGTTTGTTAAAAGAATATCTTGCGGTTTGTAATGAGATGTGAACACTCAATCGGAGCTGCCACTGGGTTGGGACTGTCGGCGATCCCCCCCCCCCTCCCCCATATACATAGTTTGTAAACGTTAAATAACATCGGTGCCCTATAGGGGTAAGCTTCACCCCGTAGCGGAGATGGTCGAAGACTTATGCGCTTGGAGGTCACGGGGTCGAACCCCCTAGACCCTATAAAAAAAATTTAAACCACTATACAAGGCTGGCCACGTGTCACCCATCCATTGGCTCTTCAAATCAAATGTACAACATATGAACAGCCCCGAAGGTGCCACGTGGAAAAATATCATTGGTTTAGAGAATGGAATATTTTGAGAATATTCCCCTTTTTGCTGACAGTACCTGCATGCTGACTGGGCATCTCAGTCAAACCTGTCGAAAATTTAGTTGTTTGGGAAATCGATCAGAACGCAATATCTCTCTCATACGACATCAGTTTTTCGAACCGTTCACGACGTTGGAATCAGAAAAATGAGATATACTCGGTCGCTTAGGTTTGGTATAGTTTCCAGCATTTTCAATTTTGAGAAAAAATCATGAACTCCTGATCACACCTCCCCATTGGGAAGCTTTTGGACCCCAAAAGACTTTTATTACCTGTTAAATAGATGAGGGTACAACTCCCTGACATTTCCAACTTCCATCCACTTTGCCTTGCTTGGCTTACTGCCTTTGAGCCCAAATCTAAGGTAGTCAACACTTCCCCTCTTGGATGCTCTTGTCCTCCTATCAAGAATGGTATCCTCCTTGAGCTCATCCATAAATTCTGGCGAGAAATCCTCAATAGAAGGTAGTTGAACATCATTTCCTTGATAATCGATCAAATGTGGCTCATACAAACATAAGTTTTCAACATTAACAACTGAATACATTTGCATATATGAAGGCAAGTCAAGTTGAAATGCATTGTTACCAACTTGTTTGATGATCTTGAATGGACCATAGCGAATGGGCTTGAGATTTTTACCTTCTCCTTGCATCCTTTCTTTGTTTATGTGCAACCATACCTCATCTCCTTCTTGAAACTTGTCATCAACTCTATGTTTGTCATGCCTCTCCTTGTATTTTCTTTGACTCTTGTCAAGTTGTTCTTGAACTTGTTGATGAATAATATGAATTTTCTCAATGAAATTTCTAGCCTTGTCAATATCACTATGCCCATCGATTGCAAAATCCTTCTCAAAGATGAATTCTAATGGCGATTTCGGAAGATAACCAAAGCATGCTTCAAAAGGTGAAGTATTTGTAGAAGAGTGCTTTGCCCAATTGTAAGCATGCTTAATGTAATGCAGTTATTCATCCCATAACTTGGGATGTTTGTTGCAATATCCTCTCAATAGATGCACAAAGGTTTTGCTCACCACCTCGGTTTGGCCATCAGTTTGCGAATGAAAATCAGTACTCTTTTTCAACTTTGTGTCCATCATATTCCAAATATTGGACCAAAAATTCCCAACAAACCTGGAATCCCTGTCACTAAAAATAGAATTTGGCAATCCATTATGAACCCATACATGTTGAAAATAAAGTTTAGCAGTTTGTTCAGCAGTAATGGTTTTCTTACATGGCATAAGTATACACATTTTACTGAATCTATCCACAACTACATAAAGATAATCATGTTGTTTTCTTTACATAGGTAGGCCTTTAACAAAGTCCATGGAGACACTCTCCCATGGCCATGATGGTACTAGTAGTGGCATGTACAAACCAAGCTTCCTATTTCTAATCTTTCTTGTTGCACACATAGAACAACCTCTTATAAAACATGACACACTATCAATCATGCGAGGCCAATAGCAATACCTTTGTATATGCATCACTGTTTTTCTTACCCCAAAGTGTCCAGCAATAAGAGAAGAATGAGCCTCTCTCATAACACTTAGCCTCTCTCCTTGTGGTATACACAACTTGCCCAAATGAAACAACAAATTTTTATGCATGTGATAATCATTTTGCTCAACTTGATTCCCTTCACTCAAACTAGCATACACATCTTGAAAATCAACATCATGTGCATATTCTTCTACGTAACTCTCATGTGTAATAGAATAATTTTTAAGTAAAGTAGAAGCAATTATGATTGGCCTTGAAATCATATCAGCAACTTTATTGAAAATACCTTTCTTGTACCTTATAACCAAGTGAAACTGTTGAAGGAAACCCATCCACCTGAAATGTCGTGATTGCTGCAATTTTGTTTGCGACTGCAAGTACTGTAATGGTTGGTCATCAGTATCTATAATCGTCTCTTTACCCATAAAGTAGTGTTTCCACTTCTTGATGCTTTGCACCAATGCATATAGCTCTTTTTCATATGTATGATAATTAATTACAGCCCCATCGAATGTTTCAGAATGAAAAGTGATAGGTTTACCATGATGCAAAAGTATTGCGCCATCGCATAATCACTAGCATCAGTTTGTATCTCGAATGGTTGTCTCAAATTTGGTAATGCAAGGGCTGGAGCTGAAATGATCTTGTATTTTAAAGCTTCAAAATCTTGTTGTTGTTTTCCTCCCCATTGGAAGCCTTCCTTCACACTTGTCATTACATGCATAGGAGCTACTATGGCAGAAAAGTTAGCAATAGACTTTCTTCAATACTGAGTTGTGACTAAGAAACTTCTTACCTCGGTTACTATTTTGGGAGTGGACCAATTCACAATGGCTTCCACTTTATAAGGATCAATTCTCAACTTGCCTCCTCCTACAATGTGTCCCAAACAAACCAAATAATTCTTTCCAAACTCACACTTAGACATCTTAAGAAATAATTTATCTTTCTTCAAAACATCAAGCACCCTATTTACATGCAAGACATGTTCTTCTCTTGTTTTGCTGAAAATAAGTATATCATCTATATACACAATCACAAATTCATCAAGAAATAGACAAAAAATGTATCCATAACACGCATGAAAGTTTCCGGTACATTACACAAACCAAATGGCATAACCAACCACTCAAAGAGTCCTTGTTTGGTTTTGAATGCAGTCTTCCATATATCACTTTCTGCAATTCTTACTTGATGATATCCACTTCATAAATCTAACTTAGTGAAAAACCTTGCTTCTTTCAGCCGATCAAGAAAATCATCTATCCTTGGGAGTGGGTATCAATTCTTTACCGTTATCTTGTTCAAAACTCTGAAGTATACACACATGTGCCAAGTCCCATCTTTCTTCGAAGTCAAGACTATAGGTGAACCTCATGGCGAAGTGCTTGGCCTTATGAGTCCCTTGTCCAACATTTCCTTGATTTGCCTCTTTATTTCAGCATTCTCCATTATCGACATGCAATACATGCCGATGTTTGGAAGAGGACAATCTTGCTGCAACTCAATCTCGTGTTGAATCTCCCTTTTTGGAGGCAATTATGTTGGCTCCTTAAAAATATCATGATGTGCATCAACTACATCATATAAATCTTATTTCAACTTAATATCACAATCCTCAAATGATTCATGATTAACATCAGCTTTAGGCTTAATCGTTAGAAGAACAAAATTCTTACTTGAATTTACCACCCTCTTTACCTATCCAGCATTTACCATAAAAATATTTGTCTTCTTGTGATGTGCTCTAACAATGTACTCCTTTCCATCTTTGAATAAATGGTATTTGTTCTCATGGCGATGGAAGATCGCTTTCCTATCATACAAGTAAGGACTTCCCAACACAATACCTGTAATATCAAGCGGAACCACATCTAATTCAACTGTGTCAACAAAATGTGCAGTTATTGCAAACTGCAATATGCACTTCTTTGAAACCTGTAAATTTGCATCCTTACAAACCCAACCAAGTGGATATGGTTTTGTATGTGGAATGGTCTCAAGATTAAGTTTCTTGACCAAGTCTTCAAATATTAAGTTTTCTTGTGACCCACTGTCAAACAATGTGTCAATCTTGGTATGTTTGGATATGATCCTCACATGAAACAATTCAATTCTCTCTTCTTCATTTGGAGCTTGTATGTGATAGTTTGATGTACTAGTACTGGGTTTAGTTTCTATTTCTTTCCCCTTCATGTTCTTCAATCCCATGGCTACACTTTTAGATTCATCACCTTAATCCTCTCCTAAATCATGTTTAGTTGTAGCTGCAGTTTTATGTTTCCCTTTGTTGTTCTGATGTTTGGGCCTCTTTTCAAGATGTGATTTCCAACAATGATTTTCATCATAGCCTTCTCTTGAACAAAATTTACAGACCAATTTTTCTCCCTCTTTCCTGACAGATGCATTATTTTTTCCTTACCTTTTGAGGTCTTCTCTTTTTTTTTCCCCTTAAAAGGTTTCTTCCTACCCTCATCAGTAATGTTTTTCCCTCTAGCTTCTAGATGTGTGGCCGGAACACAAACTTCATCTAGAATTGTGGGGTTAAACATGAGGATAGTATGTTTTAGGTAGCTATGTAAGCCTCCTATGTACTTGAGAAAAGTATCTTGGCTCTCCAAATCTACCCCTAATAAGAGAGCTCTTCTCCTAAATTCTTGGGTGTATTCTTGCACATTATGTCCTTTCAATTGTCTAAAATTTTTCCAGTTCATTGTGGCTTTCTGCATATGAGCTAATGGATAAAACTGTTTTTTTATTGCAGTAATGAAATCAGTCCATGATAGGATATTCTTACCATGCTTCTTGATCTCCTCCTTTATCTTGGCTTCCCACCAAACAAGTGTTGCACCTTCCATTCTCAATGAAGCTAGTTGGATTTTGGTATCGTCATCATGAAGGTTTTGAATTCTCAAATAGACCTCCAATTTCCTAATCCAATTATCAAGCTTTTCGGCATTGACTTCACCATTAAACATTGGCAATTCAAACTTAACATCAAGTTTTAGAAAAGGACTTTTACCAGTGTTCTTTGAATTGTGTGGCTGATATACTAAAGATGAAGTAGAGGATGATGATGATGAGGGTGAGGATGGTGACTTTCCACTGCCACAATTTCATCCATTGCCCTTTTTTGATTTATCTTCATCATTTTGACCTCCTAATGATCCCTATCCTTCCTTGTGAAGTTTGGATCCTTCTCATTCTAGTCCCTCATTCTTTTCTTGATAAAGGATTCTCACCATTTCAATCATGGCAAGGAATGCTTTCCTGAACACTCTTTCTTCTTCTTTGGGATCCATATCTTCATGGATTTATTCTTCCTATGGAGGCATGCTTAATGGTGCTTCTTCTTCTTTTGGAGGTGAACTAGGTGGTGGAGAATGTGGCAATATTTCTCTCCTTTGTTGTGGTTCACTTTGAGACCCTCTTGCTTCCACCAATTTGCCTTCTCCTCTCTTAACCTTGAGCCTATAAGCATGTGAAAACTTGCAAATAGTTAAACAAATATTTGCACACAAAAACACCAGAGAATAAACTCTAGCTCTGATACCAACCTAATCTGAAAGGATTTTATTAGTTTGATGTACTAAGTGTCCTTTTATTTATAAAACATGTTCAGATTTGTCTCCATTTGTTTGCTTAAGGATTGAGGAATTTAACCATGAAACAGATATGAAAATGTGAATTTTAAGCATGTAAATAAGCCTAAATAACACTGAACAACAGTGTATAATAGAAAAATAAAACTACACATAAGATTTACACAACCGGCATGATGAAGCAGTTCACCCCTCCTGGGCTACATCTGTTGGTCCAGCTCCCAATGGCATGTCCATCTTTCATTATGCTCAAAGTTTTGCAAATACCTATGTTTACAAGCCTCCAATGGTTGTTTTCTCTACACCAATGGCTTCAGAATGCTCAAATTAGTCTAGGTAGACTCTTGTTTCACCCAAATTGGTCAAAAATTGACCCTCCTATCCTTTTTCCCAATATCCACTAGAAATCCTCCACTAAATGTGGAGAACTGCACTTATCTACAATTAAAAATAGCATTTTTCCAAAATTGTAGAGGTGCTCCAACTTCCCGCCAGCGCAAACCGTTTACATTAAATTTTAAGGTTAAGGGGAGTGGGTGGCCACATCTCGACCCCCTTAAACCCTGTGGTCATATTTAAACTCCGCATTAAACAAGTTTAGCGTGGAACCGCGATGGAGGTGGAGTTTCGCAACCGTTGGCACTTCCGTCGGACTATGCATGTGACAAGGTCTAAGGTTATCCACCGGAGGTTACAATTTTCGGAACCGTTTGTTAACAAAATATGTTGCAGTTTTAAATGACATGTGAACACTCAATCAGGGCCACTGGCAGGTTGGGACCATCGGTGGTTCCCCCCCCCCCCTCCCCCCCATATACATAGTTTGTAAACGTTAAATAACATCAGCACCCTATTGGGGTAAGCTTCACCTGGTAGCAGAGATGGTCGAAGACTTATGCACTTGAAGTTCACGCGGTTGAACCCCCGGACCCTATACAAAAATTTTAAACCACTATACAGGGGACACGTGATAGCCTCAGGGTTGGCCACCTGTCACCCATCCATTGGCTCTTCAAATCAAACGTACAACATATCAATGACCCAGAAGGCATCACATGGTGAAACATAATTGGTTTAGAGAATGGAATATTCTGGGAATATTCCCCTTTTTGCTGACTGTACCTGCATGCTGACTGGGCATCCTAGTCAAACCTGTCGAAAATTTTAGTTGTTTGGGAAATCGATCAGAACGTGATATCTCCCTCATACGACATCTGTTTTTCGAACCGTTCGCAGCACCGGAATCAAAACGACGAGATCTACCCAGTCGCTTAGGTTTGTATAGTTTTAAGCATTTTTAATTTTGAGCAAAATTCATGAACTCTTGATCAACCACAGCTCCCAAAAGAGGGTGTGAGCTGACCCTCTTCCAACTCATTATCATCATTGCCATTATTAACGTCAATATTGGCAATCTATCTAACCCCACCATGGTTAATCCTCCTGGGTAATGTATTTTTTCATGTCAATATTGAATAAAAGTTAAACAAGCTCGATAGGCAGGATTGAATGGTGTCAAAAAATGCTATATAGTTTATTTTCTCTGATTTTCTTTGATTTTGTTATTTTCCAAGATTGCCTACTATATAGTAATCTACTTAAATATTTTATTACTTCTCCATCTATTAATCTATTGCAGTCTTGGAAGAACTTCTTCGATATTTTCAGCATCTTTATTCTCCATCTTTCCTCTTAGTTTTTCCCTATTCAATCTTATCCTCGTATCTGTTTGGAGATTAATGTACTAAAAGAAAATAGAAGAGAAATTAATAGGTTTAATTATTGAACTAGTGTGGTGGTATTTACATAAGTAAGTTAAGCAGCTTTCTATATAATGAGCATGGTTACAATGTTACTACAAGTCAGCTTAGCTCACTACAACCTTATCAAGAAGAGTAATCATTATTTTCAAGCACATTACTTGTACAGACTATCTGAGAGGTAGTCTCTAGATGTCTAGATGTATCTTCTCTTCAATTTTTCTCCAAGCAACATACAATAGCTTTGTCATCCTCTGTAATATAAGCCACATGGTACATTCATTGTTAGTTCTGTCCCTCCAACATCTGACATGGCTGTATTTTATTAATGTACCTAAATTTACACCTTCCATGATGCTTCTAATCTTGTAAAATGTTAAAAGTGGAGTGTTTTATGTTGTAATGGATATAAATAATCTAGATTTACATGGCTGTATTTTATTAATGTACCTAAATTTACACCTTCCATAATGCTTCTAATCTTGTAAAATGTTAAAAGTGGAGTGTTTTATGATGTAATGGATATTAATAATCTAGATTGACATGGCTGTATTTTATTAATATACGTAAATTTACACCTTCCCTGATGCTTCTAATCTTGTAAAATGTTAAAAGTGGAGTGTTTTATGATGTAATGGATATTAATAATCTAGATTGACATGGTTGTATTTTATTAATGTACCTAAATTTACACCTTCCATGATGCTTCTAATCTTGTAAAATGTTAAAAGTGGAGTGTTTTATGATGTAATGATAAATAATCTAGATTGACATGGCTACAGTGATATGATAATAGTGTAGGTTGATGTTCAAGTTGTAAAATTCTTGTACATATCAAGGATGAATGATAGTACAAGCCAAAAATGACATTATTATAAATTCTTAAACAATTTTATAGGTGCTAAATCATACTTCTTATTAAGGACATAACTAATTTGTAAGTTGAAAAATCTTTCCTAATGTTCTTAGCCTATTTATAGATGTCAAAGTAAAGGTTTATAGATGTGATTTCTCCCATAAACTTCAAGGTAAACTAAATTCTAAGGCAAACCATGTACGTGTAATTTCTCCCACAAACTCATAAAGGTGTGACTTTTGATAAAACTTCATCAACCACTACCACTAGTTGTTTTAATAAGTGCATAAAATAATTTTGTAAACCATGTACATGTCATTTCTCCCACAAACTCATCAAGGTGTGACTTTTGACATAACTTAATCAACCACTACCACTAGTTTTTTAAGTGCAAACCACTGCCACTTTAAGGCAAACCGTGTGCATGTGTCATTTCTCTATCATTTCTATGTCATTTATCCCATAAAATATAAGGCAATGTCATTTCTCCTATATACTATCAGGCAAACTATGTACATGTCATTTCTTTCTTAAAATCTAGGCAATGAAAACTTTAAGGCATGTCATTTCTAGATATGATTTCTCCCATAAACTTTAAGGAAAACCATGGACATGCCATTTCTCCCACAAACTATTTAGGCTTTCTCCCATAAATTCAAGGCAAACTTTAAGGCCTAAAAATTGAACTTAAAGTGGTTGAAATTCCATAGGATTTTGAACTTCCATAGGATTTTAGTTTGTCTATTGAGTGTTAACTTCTACAAGTTCTAAAGGCAGAGTCGGTAAAGGGCCAAATAGTCTTTGGATCTCATCTTTTCTTAAAGGTGACATATCCAGTAAATGTGCCTACAGTAAGTCTCTGGAACATATCTAAATAGAAGTTCTTCATTTTAATATCCATAAACCACTACCACTTTAAGGCAAACAGTGTACATGTGTCATTTCTCCCATACATGTGTCATTTCTCCCATAAACTCTTAGGCAAACTTTAAAGCATGTTTCATTGACTTTCTCCCATTAACTTTAAAGCATGTGTCATTTCTCAAGGCTTTCTCCCATTAATTCAAGGAAAATTTTAAGGCCTAAAAACTGAACCTAAAGTAGTTAAACTTCCATAAGATATGATCCCCCAAACTCAAGTCTTTATCCCATTAATTCAAGGCAAACTTTAAGGCCTAAAAATTGAACCTAAAGTGGTTTAACTTCCATAGGATTTTAGTTACTTTGAACTTCCATAGGATTTTAGTTTGTTTGAACCATGTACATGTCATTTCTCCCTTAAACTCTAGGCAAGGAAATATTTAAGGCATGTCATTTCTAGATGTGATTTCTGCCATAAACTTTAAGGCAAACCATGCACGAACCATGCACATGTCATAAATCTCCCTTAAACTCTAGGCAATGCAATCTTTAAGGCATCTCATTTCTAGATGTGAATTCTCCCATAAACTTTAATTCAAATTTTAAGGTAAACTATGCACATGTCATTTCTCCCATGCATTTGCAATAAATGTTAATTTAATATATATATATATATATATATATATATATATATATATATATATATTTTTTATTTTTATTTTTTTTTTCAGGAATAAAAAAAACCCACTAAATATGGTTGAAAAATGGACATTATGCATAGATTTTTTTTGCTATCCCAATCCAGGGAAAGCAATGATTACATATGTGCTTTGCAATATTGTGACTAGCAAGGTCCTCCAAAGGAAAATGTATATATCGGGAAGAACAACAAACAACAGGGCATATTATATTGCATTGATAGAAGGCTAGGGAACAACTAGGGAGTATGGATCAAATGGAATTGTAGTTTTCACCAATTCTGAACTTGTGTGCAACCAGATGAAAGGCATGTACCAAGTTAAGAAGGAGAGGCTAAAACAACTGCATGGAAAAGAAAACAATATTGTTAGCCAATTTCAATTTTTTAGTAAGACATTGTACAAATGTTAATAAGATGTTTATTGATCTATTGTGTGGGGAAATTCCAATTCAAGATTCATATATCAAAGATTAATTAATGTTATACGGGGCAATGCCAATTCAAAATTCATCTCTCAAAGATGAATTAGTTTTGAGACGCTCTTCTTCAAAAATTCAAGATTCATCTCTCAAAGATGAATTAGTGTTGAGACGCTCTCCTTCAAAATTTATTGATGGACATTGTAACATATCTTTGATATATGTGTGTTTTGTACTTATAAATGTGTCTTTTTTAATGACCATGTGCTTTTTCAATTATATACCAAGTGTGCTCCCACCATGTAAAGCGCAACTTGGTGAACTTCACATTTTTATAACATATCTTTGATATGTGTGTGTTTTGTACTTATAAATGCGTCTTTTTTAATGACCATGTGTTTTTTTCAATTATATACCAAGTGTGCTCCCACCATGTAAAGCGCAACTTGGTGAACTTCACATTTTTATAAAATTAAAATGTGAGGACTTCAACAAATTTTTGTTTAAATGAAGTTCACGCTTCTTTTTAAATGACCATGTATTTTTTCAATTATATACCAAGTGTGCTCCCACCATGTTTTCAATTATATACCAAGTGTGCTCTCACCATGTAAAGCGCAATTTGGTGAACTTAACATTTTTATAATTTTTTTCTTAAATTGAGTTTCACACATCAATTAGTGCGCTGAAATTTTTGTTTTACATAATTTGTGTACACTAAATTACATTAATTTTTTGAAATTTACTTTGAATTTATTTTAAATAGTAATTTAAAAATAATTGTAAATGTCCACTGTAGATATATCTACATATATATATCATGGAGGATGAAAGGCGAAGATCAACAAAATCCCATATCTCTACGAGAGAGGGGGATCAGGGATCGAGGGATGTTCATGGTATTTAAATATAATCTTATCTCCATACATATACACGCATGTGTGTACATATGGAATTGATTTTTTATCAATTTTGTGATTTAAATTAGTTATTAATAAGTTTCATTTTTTATTTTTTAGGAGGTAGGAGGAGGACAAGGGTGTCTACTCCATCAATGAAGCATGGCCATGGTTCACGCAATCGTGGTATGGTTCACGCAATTTAATCAATGAATATGTACATGTATTTATGTGTATGAACGTATTTTTGAATTGATTATAAATTCATATTTTTTTATGAAGCTTCCCTCTCGTCTCATGAGGTTGGTGGTGGTACACATTCCCTTGGAGGGCTATCGATAGGTGTTAGAAAATTGCGTGAAGGTGGTGATGTGTATTCCCCCAGAGGCCAAGCAACATATGGTCGTGTTGGTTCTCAACCAATCAGTGGTCGTTCTGGTTCTCAACAGTCTCAGGGTGGGCAAGATGCTAGCCAACCATATCGAGGTGGCCATCAATTTGAATATTATTTTCATTCAATTTGTACAAATTTTTTTACATGTTTTTTTTTAATATAAAAAATTTTATATATTGATGCAAAGGGTGAAAATGCTGCTCCAAATGTTGCTCGAAAAAGACGTAGGAAATAACTCGCCATTCAAGAATAAGGTTGTACACCAACCACAACTTGTCCGTCTGACATTTCCGATATACCTTGGGAATCAAACATGCAACAATGCACCTTACAAGGTGGTCAAAATATTCATACAAAATTGAAGAGAGATCTCATGGATTTGACTCTTCCTGTTGAGAATCGGCAAAGCTTGGAAATAGTTACTCACTCTTTAAGCGAACTAGTAGATGTGTACCTAAAGCTTGGGCCAACCACTGATACTTTTGTAGAGGTGATGAGAAAAATAAAGGAAACAATGATGGGTACCGATACATGGGAGGTTGTTAAACAAAGAGTTACAATAGAAATGGCTAAGTCTATGTTTACTTTCAAAGAAGGGTTGAAAAGAAAGATGCTGAAGGTGAAATATTTCAAGTACCCTCATATAACTCACTATTTGTATGATAGACACCTTGCGGCCTATGGAAGACTCCCATGGAATGACGAGGTTCCGCTTTATTTTGCAAAATTATTTTATGCATAATTCTTTTTAGGAATGAACCCAATTACAATGACCTTCCCTCTGATTTTTTTAGTCTTGGGAAAGGTTGATTTTGTGACCGTAGGGGCGCTAGGCGTGATGTTGAGTTGCCTCACCCTGAGCCACCATTGGTTAGTCGACCTCTTTGTGTGGACACTTTGCAGTCAGAGATGGATGCCACTTCTCAAATTAGTCGAGAAGCAAGGGATGCCATCATTGACAATGTTTAGAGTGGATTGGGTGGAGTTGACGTTTTTCTGAATCGAAAAAAAGTATGTGAAAATGCACAAGCTAATTTTGTGTATTATACAGATGAAGAGATAGACAACATGAGTGTTGAATATCTCAAAACATATGCAAAGAATTGTCGCAATGGTTGGCAGGACCTAATTATTCATGAGCAAGAGGACATGGGAACGTTATGTATTAATGGTTAGGGTGATTATTTTAACACATGTACAATTTGTAATAAATACATATATACATACATTTATTTGTATACATTAATCTGACAACAATGTATCATTATATGTTAACACCATTTGCAGTTTCCACGCTTGATGAATGAAGAAGATGTTAATATCACGGTCGGAGGCTCCTGTTCAAACATGTTGGACACTTAATCCTAAACTGGTAGGTGTGGAAGGAGAATGGACAAAAGGAGTCCAAGAGACCACTTGGAAGATGAATGCAAGGGTCACCTAATGTACTATAAAAGCACATATATGGTTAATAATAATACAACTCACGCCTATCTTTCCTATGTGTGTGTTTACCCATGCGTGTGTTTAACATGGTATCAGAGCGGGCGATTGTTGGTCCTGCGTAACGCATTTGCATTTCTCCATCCTTGTCAAGCCTGCACATTCTGCTCTTGTATTTTAACTGTTTCATTTTTGCAAACGCTCTTGTTGTTGTCTCTGTCAGAAATTCCTTACACTTTAGTTGAACAATTTCATTTGAAAGACCATTCTTACCACATTCTGGCGCCCCTCTATGCACGTTACCATAAACAGTGTTTCTGACTCAAATCATAACAAAAACGTTGTTTTCACATATAGTCGACTCCTGGTAACTGTAAGTTGATTCTGAAGCAATTCCCCCATTAGAAATAATGAAATCAAATCCGATAGTCACATTTCCCTGCTTGCAACCATTGTTTTGAGGTTTGTTACAATCGATAAGTTGTTGCTCAGAAAGGGAAACAAGATTTCCATTCTCGATTTGGTGGATTCCTTCTACTGCACCAGTAACTGTGAAAGCCCAAGAAGTGCCGCATTTTCCTTGATCTTTCATAGTTGTCACACCCAGTCGCACACCCAGCGTCGACTCCATATCACGGCACAGTGATACCTCCACCATATCTCCATAATTTTTTGGTATCAGAGGCGAATTCACATCACCTTGAATCGGTGGGATTCAGAGACCATGCAAGAAGATTAGAACAATAAAATATTTGATGGTGCAAGTAGGTTGATGTTGAGTTGCAACTCAGATACAACCTGAAGTTGAAAAAGTTAAAGGCGGAATCACTTTTGGTGTAAAGAAGATATTTAGAATGAGATTACTTCCCTTACCCACCGAGCCTTGGTCCCTCAACTCCAGTTGCCTCTCGGCACTAGTGTCAGAGCACTCCAGAGTCCACTCCCGCGCAGTGTGCATACTGCGCTGCCCACACTCTGATCTGACCATTGGTGAATCAACACTTTGATACGAATTCCATAAGTCCAATACGGGTAAGTGTATTTCCAACTGGCCTTTTATCTGTCTTTTTATGTGAGTTAGCATTTCCTTTTGTCTGGTGGATGGGATAGAAGAAGACAAAGAAGAAATTGTGTTGTGTGTCAGACTTGACTTGTGGCACCTTTGCTCCACCCCTGGTCATACACATTTTATCTTATGTGCATGTGCATTGAAGCATGCAAGTTGATCTAATTGATAAAAATTTAGAGTGCTCAGAATGTTATGGAATTCTCCACAAAGAAGCTGCATAATCATCGCCCGAAGCATAAATTGTAGAAAAATATGAAAATCAAAGGGACAAGCTTAAGGGTCCCAATTCTCTTTCGGATGTGAATACAATCCTTCACAGGTGAGTTCTGAATTGGATGGTGAAAGTTGGATAATATGGACCTCATTTTCTTCGTGTAGACTGAGAGTGCCCACTAAGAAAATTGTGTGTTGAGAATCAACTGTGACATCGGAAATGCATCTTTCCTGATATCTGAGACCGTAAGAAATACCGCCAGATCTCGCTTGCATCCTTGCAAAATAATTGTTGAATGCAGAGCACTTGTCTAAGGTCTCAAATCTCAACCACACCACATTCAAAACAAAAGACCAAATTCACCAGCGGAATAGGAACAATTGGACCACAGATGTAATCCAATGCAACAATTTAATCTTGCATGAAGTTATTATATGCATTGGTTAACTGATGTAGTGTGCTTGATCATGACATACAAATTGAGCTAATTCAATGCATACGTATGTATTAGTGGATTGATTTGATGTGTTAAATTTAGTGTCATTTTCATGTTGTTTAAGAGTTTGTGCAACAACATTTAAAAGGTGGTAAGTTGTAAAAATAAAAATAAAATAAAAATTGTAGCCTAAGATATTAATTATAAGGTTGGAGGAAATGGCTAAGATTGATGATGCAACAGAGTTGTTAAATACTTTAATAAATTCCTCTTGATGGGATGATACACATCAGTAAAGACACTCTCTTTGACATTCAGGCCTGTTTGCAGAATACACAGGAAAAGATTGATTTTTTGCAGCTTGAATCTCAGCTTCAGCAAGAAGAATCACATCAGTGGAGTCATCATTTTGAACCTGTTTCTGTTCAGAACATTGAAAGAGACTCCCATAATCAGCAAGTCAATAATTTTGTGGCTGATTCACATTCAATGCCCATTATAAGAGCAGATTTGCATGCAGAAGCAAATATCCAGCCTACACTTCCCAAGCCCATCATCAGACCTTGGGAAGAGCTTGTCCATAACAAGCATAGAACTGGTCTTGGATATGACAAGGAGTTGTCCTTTCATATTCCAGACTATTCCAAGCCCATCAAATTTCAGAGTGCCATATTTCTTCTTGACAGATCACCTTCAGCTATTCCAGATCCTGCTCCTCTTCCACAACAACAACAACAGATTATAAAATGCCAACACTGTGATCAATTTGGCCATATGAAAGATCATTGTCTCGATCATCACCCATGCAAGCACTGTGGTCACCACACCCATTCTTCACACAGATGCTTCAGAAACAAGCCTCCTGCAAGAACAAATATTCATATTGGATGGATCGCTTCTTGGCAATGGGCATCAACATCCAAGAAGATGTTTAAGACATATGTCAGAACTTGTTCTAGAATATTGAACAATCTTGCAGTTGAGTTTTCTCTGTCATCTCACCTTGTACCTAACAGGGGGGAAAATGGTGGTCATCTACAAGCTTCGAAGCCACATCAAGCGAGCCTAAGCCACAATCTATCATTCCAGATTCAGAGTTGTAGCCAAAGACACAGCAATTCAAGCGAGCCTGAGCCACAATCTCTCATTCCAGATTCAGAACTGTATCCATCTACACAGATGCCCATGAGAATTCCTTTTGTTGGTGGACAACCTTAAACCATCCATGTGAGGTTCATATTCTTCCTCTTCAAAGAATTCAGAGCACTTCCTCTAGCAGAAGACTTCAACTTCTTGCCAGCTTTTGTAGAGTTCCGAGAAATGCATTAAGCATTCCAGTGTTGGTGGTCATCCTTAAACCATCACAGGTTGTAGACCTCCCTTATTCTAGGTTGAAGGTCTCCCTCTTCAAATATGAGGGACACTTCCTCTAGCATAATCCCTCAGCTTCTTGCCAGATTTGGAAGAGTTCCAGGAACTGCAATAAGCGTTGCATTCAAGTGTTGGGGGTCATCCTTAAACCACCTCTTTATGCCAACATTTCAGAGAGCTGATTCAACCTAAGTGTTGCCATGCATATTTTCATATTTGTATTACAACTCTCTTCTTGGACTCACACATACCCCTTCGGCTTAAGGGGGGGAATGTTGGACACCTAATCCTCAACGGGTAGGTGTGGAAGGCGAATGGACAAAATGAGTCCAAGAAACCACTTGGAAGATGAATCAAAGGGTCACCTAATGTACTATAAAAGCACATCTATGGTTGATAATAATACAACTCATGTCTATCTTTCATATGTGTGTGTTTACCCATGCATTGTAGAAATTTCTCATTTCCCACCCCGGTTTTCAATTTCACCTTATTTCTCCAAAATAGTTAAATGCCCTTTCCCATATCCATACATTCAACAACTAGAAAATAAATTTTGCTGAAAACACAAATTCTGGAAATATTACAGAATGCTGGAAAATGCAGAAATAAATATCAGCACATATAAACAGCCATTCAACACATTTAAACACAGTGATTTTTTGTCAAGGTGGCCCTGGAAAAACCCCCTACAACTCTTGGGGAAAACCAGTTCGAAAGCTCCTTCTTATTTTTGGAAAATTCTTTTTACAGTGAGAGAAATATTCAGCAAAAAAACAGCAAGCAAAATTTTACAACTTATCTCGTTTTCCGTGCCTCACAGCCAACTGGAAAAACTTGCAAACAGCAAAACAGAACAGCAATAAATGTTGTACGGCCTCCTCAATTTTTGTGCCCAAATTTCAGCCTTAAATGCTGCTGTACGGACTGCCTAGAAAAGCGTGCAAGCTGCCATAATGCTGCTGTACGATTTTCCTCGATTTCTGTGCAAAAAAACAGCAGTATAGATGTACGAATTTATGCCTAGAAAAGAATGCCAAGGTACAGCCACTTGCTGTACGGCCTCCCTTGAAAAACGTGCCAGCAAACTTCAGCTTTTCTGCTCCTCGATTTCTGTGCTAACTTGCTGTACGGCCTTTCTAGAAAATCGTGCCCAAAATCTCCCTTTCACTGTGTGCTAACTCAGCTGTACGGACTTGCTGAAACGCTGCCTTGGAATGTGTGCCAAGCTGCTGCCTCCTTCTTCTCACTGTCCAGAAATCTCCCTTGCTCTCTTGCTCTCCTTCTCTCAATCTACTCATGAAAGAATGAATAATATTTTCCTCCTTTTCCTCCTTTAACCTAACCCTAAGTGACTTTTGGGGAATCCCTAAATCCAATGGCTGAAATAGATTGAGATCTAGGGCTGAGATTAAATTCTCATTTAAATCTCACTTTCTATTTTTTAATTCACCCCACTTTAATAAAGACCCACTTAGTCATTTATTTCCAAAGTCACTTTTCCTTTCTAATTTCATATTGACTTTATTAAAGTCACTTTAAAATTAGACTTTAGTAACTTTATCACTTAAAGTCACTTTTAAATTAGATTTGACTTTATAACTTTATAAAGTCACTTTAGTAACTTTATCACTTAAAGTCACTTTAAAATTATATTTGACTTTATAAAAATTATAAAGTCACTTTAGGAGAAAAATTAAATTCTTTTGGACACTTTTCCCTAGGCCAAAGATCAAAGCCTTAGGGAACCACCTGTCCTCCGGTAACCAAATTTCAACACTCCCTCTTACCGAGGAAGGTGTTCCTCACCACACCCATCTTGTCTCCGAAGTAGACATGCTTGCCCCGTGGTAAGGCTTTGGTAAGAATATCTGCAACCTGCTCATCAGTGGGAATATACTCAAGCTTCACAGCTCCTTTCTGAACATAGTCTCTGATGAAGTGATACTTGATCCCGATATGCTTTGACCTGTCATGAAATACTGGATTCTCCGTGAGTTTAATGCAACTCTGATTATCACAGTAAATCACTGAAGGTCTCAACGGCTGACCAAATAAGCCAAACAATATCTTGCGAAGCCAGATGGCCTCACAACTAGCTAGACTGGCTGCCATATACTCTGCTTCCGCTGAACTCAATGCTACTGACTGTTGCTTCCGGCTGAACCATGACACCACTACCGAACCCAACCCAAAACAACACCCTGAAGTGCTCTTCCTATCAGAAGCACAACCTGCCCAATCAGAATCAGTGTACCCTGCCAATCTCACTCCATCCCCCTGCCTGTAGTCCAAACCATAATCCACTGTCCCTTGCAAGTACCGCAAAATGTGTTTTGCAGCCACCTAGTGAACCTTCCTAGGCTCACACATAAATTGACTCATCGTGTTGACTGCAAAACAAATATCTGGTCTAGTGTTGACCAAATACATCAAGGAACCAATCAGCTGTCTGTACAATGTGGGATCCAACAACTCGGAATCCGAAGCATGAAGCTTCTTCCAGTTGGTGATCATCGGTGTCAACATGGGTTTACAATCCTCCATGTGGAATCTGCCAAGGATGTCCACAATATACTTCCCCTGTCCCAGGAAGAAATGCCCCTCCTCCTGCCACACCTCCAAACCCAAAAAGTAATGCATCAAGCCGATGTCTTTCATCTCAAACTCCGCCACAAGATCTCTCTTGCAGTGCTCTATGAGTCTCTCTGCAACCGTAATGACCAAGTCATCCACATACAGCACCAGAATGAGAGGCTCCTCACCTATCACAATATAGTAAAGGTTCGGATCTGCCTCACTCTTTGTGAAACCCATCCCCTGCAAGTATGTATCTATCCCGGAGTACCAAGCTCTGGGAGCTTGCTTCAGGCCATAAAGGGCCTTCTTCAGTCTGCACACATGGGACTCCTTCCCATGCACCTCAAAGCCCTGTGGCTGCTCAATGTACACCTCCTCCCGTATGAAGCCATTGAGAAATGCGGTCTTCACATCCATCTGGTGGATCTTCCAACCCATCTCTGCTGCTATCGATATAATGGAGCGGATCGAAGTATATCGAGCCACGGGAGCGAAGGTCTCCTCACAATCAACTCCCTCTACCTGGGAGAACCCTCTAGCCACAAACCTTGCTTTGAATTTCTCAATGCTGCCATCTGCAACATGCTTTACCTTGTAAAGCCATCTGGAAGTAACCACGGATTTGCCCTCAGGCCTCGGCACCACCTCTCAAACATCATTCTTCATGATAGAAGAATACTCCTCCTGCATGGCCTCTCTCCAGACCTGCTGGCTAGCTGCCTCCTCATAGCTAGAAGGCTCAGAGTCAAGGATGTCGGTAGCCATTGCCATATAGCTACAAAACCTCTCTGTGTGTCCCTTCCGTGATCGCCTTAGCTCAACAAACATGTGGCTTTCTATGGGTGTCTCCGGGGCCACTGGGCTTTCTTCCCCTGGGCGGCGAGCTTCTCCCATCGGAGAATGAAACTCTCATTATCATCATCAAGAGCCCGAATTTCCCCGACCGTTCGTCTGTTGTCCTCATGCTCGCACTCGAACTCGTAGAAGCCGAGGTACCATGTGAATTGTCCATCAAAGGACTCTAGTGAACTCGCTCTCGCGGACCGCTCCGCACGTCGCCCGAAGCACCACCGACCGTGAGCCACCGCTCAACGACGCACCGACATCGCTACATACAACATGGGATCCTCCCCGATCCCTCGCCCACCGGATCCTCGCGATCGACTCAACCATCGCCGAGGGTCCGTCGATCCAGATACTCTATCTCCTATGACCTCCTAAAGGCCCTGTCTTCCTCGAATTTTACATCCCGCCTAACAACAACTCTCCTCTGTGCGGGAATATAAATCAGAAAGGCTTTCGAGGTCTCACTGTAGCCCACAAAGACACCTTTCTCTGCGGTGGGCTCTAGTATGGTCCTTTTCTCCTTGGGTACGTAGGAGTATGCAATACACCCAAAGATACGAAGATGACCAACATTAGGCTTCTTCCCAGAAAAAGCCTCCTCCGGAGTCATGTGCCCCAAGGCACGATGCGGACTCCTGTTCTGCAAGTAAACAGCTGTGTTGCAGGCCTCTGCCCACAAAAACAATGGCAACCCCCGATCATGTAACATGGCTTTGGCAGCCCCTCCGATGGATCTGTTCTTCCTCTCCGCAACCCCGTTCTGCTGGGGGTTGTAAGGAACAGTGAGCTCCCTCCTAATGCCTACCTCCGCACAATAGTCAACAAACTCTCCAAGGGTGTACTCTCCTCCATTGTCCGACCTCAGGGACTTGATCTTCCGACCTGTCTGTGTCTCCACAAGAGCTCTAAACTTCTGAAACCGCTTGAAGACCTCACTCTTGGTCTTCAAGAAATAAATCCAGGTCCTCCTGGAGTGATCATCAATGAATAACACATAGTACTCATATCCACTCAAGGAAACATGAGACATCCGACCGCTCACATCGGAATGAATCAAATAAAGTATCCCAAATACCGCCACCGGGCAGACCCAAACTTCGCCTATCGCACATCTCTTCCGTAAGTATCAAAGTGACCGCATTGAAACCACCGCGACATCTCCCCAGCCCCGAAGGCTCCATGACACATGTGCCCTGTGTTGTTGGCACAATCACGCCCTCGGTAATCGTTAGCTCATTGCTTGTGAGCCACGGCTACGTCAGCAAGGGGTCGAAATGCAAATCAGGACACTGCGATGGCGTACACCTATCACTCTAGCTGAATCAGCTGGAGCGCCCCTGGGATATATCAACATCTGTCCTCCCCTGAACAATATCTCATATCCTCTATCCTCCAAAACTGAGATGGATATGAGGTTCTTTCTCATCCTTGGCACATAAAGAACATCTAACACCTTCAAGGGAGGTTTAGACTCCCTCTGAAATGTCAGTGTTCCCACACCGACTGCTCTAACAACTCTATCATCACCGAGTACTACCTCTATATCAGTGCCACTCTCTGAAAGCTCTGAGAAGTACTCACGGACTCCTGTCATATGACGTGAAGCCCCACTGTCCACATACCAGATACCCGAAGATGCTCCGCTAGTCAAGGGAAATGCATGCTCCCTCTGAACCTCTGTGGCAGGTAATCCCACACTAGAGGACTCACATGCAATGAACCCAAACTCCCGGTCAAAGCGATCTGCAAAGTCCTCAACCTCTGCTGATGCTGCCATGCTTTGGTTCTTCCCCTTCTTCTTCTTCTTCTCCGGACACACAACTACATAGTGTCCCATCTTCTGACAATTCCAACACTTCACCTTGGAATAGTCCTTCTGTGTGTTACCCTATTTACCTTTACCTTTACCTTTGCCCCCACCATTACTTGTGGAAGCCTGTTTCTTCCCTTTGCCTTTCTTGCCTCCTGCCAACAGTGCTACATCCTCATCCTGCTCAACTGGCTTGGCTGCCCCAAGCTGACCTTTCCCGATCTCTATCTGAATGCAATCATCCCAAAACCTCTCCCATGTGGGAAGGGTCTCACGTGCACAAACCCCATCAGCAAAGTTCATCCATGAACTGGCGAGGCCATTCACTGCTATCCGCACCAACTCAGTGGGTTGAATGAGCTCTCCAATTGCTGCCAAATCATCTCTCACATTAGTAATCTTTGTGAGATATCCAGCTACACTATCAGTCTTACCCATCTTAATGGTTTTCAGCTTCTCCTTCAGGACCATTTTCCGGTTCTCATTGGTACTTTGGTAGAGATTGGACAATGTTGTCCACATCTCATGAGAATTTCTCTTTCCTCTCACATGAGGAATGCAATGGTCTTTGATTCCGTCTAGAATCAGTCTCTTACCCTTGTTGTTCTTTTTATTATATGCTGCCAACTGAGTAGCATCAGTAGGCACATTTACAGGGTTCTGTGCGGTATGCACCATTATGTCCTAGACTTCCGCCTCCTCAAAGATACTCTGCATTCTCTCCTTCCAAACACTGTAATTGGTATGCCCATCCAACCTATCCTCCACCCTCAGTCCCAAAGACATCCTGCTGTCCTAAAACTGAAAAATAGCACTGCTGTAGTAAAGATAAAATTTCTGTTTGTGAAAAAATCAGCTTGCTGGAATTTTCTGAGTGAAAAATCAGTAGGCTGTATTTTTCTCCTTGCTTTCCCAAATTGCACTTTCAGCACTCAAGCTTTGATACCATGTAGAAATTTTCTGTTTCCCACCCTGGTTTTCAGTTTCACCTTATTTCTCCAAAATAGTTAAATGCCCTTTCCCATATCCATACATTCAACAACTGGAAAATAAATTTTGCTGAAAACACAAATTCTGGAAATATTACAGAATGCTGGAAAATGCAGAAATAAATATCAGCAGATACAAACAGCCATTCAACACATTTAAACACAGTGATTTTTGGTCAAGGTGACCCTGGAAAAACCCCCTACAACTCTTGGGGAAAACCAGTTCGAAAGCTCCTCCTTATTTCTGGAAAATGCTTTTTACAGTGAGAGAAATATTCAGCAAAAAAATCAGCAAGCAAACTTTTACAACTTATCTCGTTTTCCGTGCCTCACAGCCAACTGGAAAAACTTGCAAACAGCAAAATAGAACAGCAATAAATGTTGTACGGCCTCCTCGATTTTTGTGCCCAAATTTCAGCCTTAAATGTTGTTGTACGGACTGCCTAGAAAAGCGTGCAAGCTGCCATAAATGCTGCTGTACAATTTTCCTCGATTTCAGTGCAGAAAAACAGCAGTACAACTGTATGGATTTCTGCCTAGAAAAGCGTGCCAAGGTACAGCCACTTGTTGTACGGCCTCCCTTGAAAAATGTGCCAGCAAACTTCAGCTTTTTTGCTCCTCGATTTCTGTGCTAACTTGCTGTACGGCCTCCTTGGAATCTGAACCAAAACTGCTGTACGGCCTTTCTAGAAAATCGTGCTCAAAATCTGCCTTTCACTGTGTGCTAACTCAGCTGTACGGACTTGCTGAAATGCTGCCTTGGAATGTGTGCCAAGCTGCTGCCTCCTTCTCCTCATTGCCCAGAAATCTCCCTTGCTCTCTTGCTCTCCTTCTCTCAATTTGTTCATGAAAGAATGAATGACCTTTTCCTCCTTTAACCTAACCCTAAGTGACTTTTGGGGAATCCCTAAATCCAATGGCTGAAATAGATTGAGATCTAGGGCTGAGATTAAATGCTCATTTAAATCTCACTTTTTATTTTTTAATTCACCCCACTTTAATAAAGACCACTTAGTCATTTATTTCCAAAGTCACTTTTCCTTTCTAATTTTACATTGACTTTATTAAAGTCACTTTAAAATTAGACTTTAGTAACTTTATCACTTAAAGTCACTTTTAAATTAGACTTTAGTAACTTTATCACTTAAAGTCACTTTTAACTTAGATTTGACTTTATAAAAATTATAAAGTCACTTTAGGAGAAAAATTAAATTCTTTTGGACACTTTTCCCTAGGCCAAAGATCAAAGCCTTAGGGAACCACCTGTCCTCCGGTAACCAAATTTCAACATGCATGTGTTTAGCAAAACAATCAAGATGGGTCTCACCATCAATCACACAATCAAGATGGTTCTCACCATCAAGATATGTTGGCAAATGTTAATGTTTTTTAACTGAACATGATGATGTACAATTATTTATTATCTATTATTATATATATCGAAACATGATGACATATTTTTAAAATAAATAATTGTGCACACATGTACATGTATATATATAATAAAATGTTTCAACATATTTCGATTATGTCCGATGTTTTTGGGATGGTAGTACCTTCTTCTTCCTTGGGAAATGTGCCAAATCCACCATCACAAGTATGAACAATTTTTCACTTTTAAATATGTTTTTAAGTTATATATTCCAACTCAAAAAGTCCCATTAAAAAATGAGATCTCTAGATCTTGAGTTATTTTAACATTTTTGAATTTTAGGTTTTTGGAGATTTTCTTTTGGAGCCACTCTTAGGAGATGTGCCAAATCCACCAGCATAAGTATTCAATTTTTTACTTAAATATATGTTTTTAAGTTATAAGTTATAAATCGAAGTTCAAAAGTTTTATTATAAATTGAGATTTAGATCTTGAGTTATTTTAAATTTTTTGAATTTTAGGTTTTTGGAGATTTTCTTTCGGAGCCTCTCTTAGGAGATGTGCCAAATCCACTAGCGCAAGTATTCAATTTTTCACTTAAATATATGTTTTTAAGTTATAAGTTAAAAATTGAAGTTCAAAAGTTTTATTATAAATTGAGATCTAGATCTTGAGTTATTTTATACTTTTAATTTTTTTTAATTTTAGGTTCCTAGAGAGGATTTCTTTTCTCCGCGGACTCTAGCAATGGAGTGTATGATGGAGATAGGAACATCCACACCATTTCAACCATTTGAACAAGTTGTCTAACTTTTTTTTTTAATATTATTAAAAATTAGTTTATATATGCATTTTCATTCGAAATTTTTTAAGATATATATATATATATATATATATATATATATATATATATATATACTTGTACATGTATATTGTACAGTTTAACTTGGAAGATGTTCCCGTGGGGGAAGTTTTAGTAGACAAGCAACAAATAGAGAGGGAACCTAATGAGGTATTGCATGATTTTTTTTTTACATGAAATTCTATATTCTCATTCAATTTTAAAACATCAAATTTTAATGTTTGTACACACTGTGCACAGGTTCCCCATGCTTCGCATGATAGCTCGAGGATCGTGAATTTGTTGGGAGAGACACTACATCCATCGGTATTTGATGGATGATGCACATGCACATGCAACATTATATTTAGTTTTAAATTTACTTTTTTATATATGGTCTTATCTAGATGTAGTCATATATAACTTGATACTTGTAACACTATATATTGAACACTATACACACACACACACACACACACACACACACACACATATGTATATACTTTTATTGTTCATGTGAGATACAAATTTTGGACATATTTTAATGTTTGGATATATATATATATATATATATATATATAGTTTTAAACTACATTTACTCTTGTCAGGAATGATTTTAAATTTTGGATAGTTACATTTGGCATATGATCACATGTTGTGATATATATATAATGTTTTGTTTTTAAAACTCAAGTTCTCATTTTATTTTTTAAACCATGTACATACATGTGTATATTTTGGATCTAGTTGAATTACATTTGCTATGTAATCACATGTTGTGTTATAATCTTTCAAGTTAAATTACGATATAATGTTTTGTTTTTAAAATTCAAGTTGTCATTTTATTTGTTATTTATATAAAATGGATCTCTAGATGGAAATTTCAAATTACATTTTCACAACATTTTGGATGGTTGAACTACATTTGGCATGTGATTGTGATATAATGTTTTTTTTTTTTGAATTCAAGTTGTCATTTTATAAACTTTTTAAAAATATAAAATGAATCTCTATAGAAATATCGGATTATAAACCATATTTTGGATCGTTGAACTATTTGGCATGTGATCACATGTTGTGATAAAATGTTTTGCTTTTAAAACAAGTTTTGGATGGTTGAACTACATTTGGCATGAACTACAATTGGCATGTGAAGTAATGTTGTGATATATAATGTTTTGTTTTTAAAACTCAAGTTTTGGATGGTTGAACTACATTTGGCATGATTGTGATATAATGCTTTGTTTTTATTGGATAGTTGAACTACATTTGGCATGTGAAGTAATGTTGTGATCTATAATGTTTTGTTTTTAAAACTCAAGTTTTGGATGGTTGAACTACATTTGGCATGTGATTGCACGATATGATGTTTTTTTTTTTGGATAGTTGAACTACATTTGGCATGTGAAGTAATGTTGTGATATAATTTGTTTTGTTTTTAAAACTCAAGTTTTGGATGGTTGAAATACATTTGGCATGTGATTGTGATATTTAATGTTTTGTTTTTATTGGATAATTGAACTACATTTGGCATGTGATTGTGATATTTAATGTTTTTCTTTTATTGGATAGTTGAACCACATTTGGCATGTGAGGTAATGTTGTGATACCAGCCTAGATCCATCTTAACTCCGGATCTATCAAGCGCCGAGAGGGATCAAATCTCTCGAGGTGCAAACCTCTTTTTTGAGTGCAAAACTTGAGGAAAGGTTTGCACCTCGAGAGATTTGATCCCTCTAGGCGCTTGATAGATGCAGAGTTAAGATGGATCTAGGCTGGTTTCAGTTGTGTGTTGCCAAGGAAAATATATCGAAGATATGATTAATTTTATCATTAATATGTAAATATATCAAATATTAATATAATCATTTTAAATATGCTAAATATTTTTGAGATTAACTTGGTCATTTTAATTTTAAATTTGCTTAGTTACCTCAGTTCGTTGAGATGATAAATATTGTTAATAACTATAATGATGAAAAATGATGAAATATTTTTTTTGAATGCAAAGTGACAATAATATTGTTGAAAGATAGAAAATCTGAATAATAAGAATGTACTCATGTTACAAATAGTCTTCATTGTGATCAACCTCAAACTATTTTCTTCTACTATTCTTATTGCCACCCTTGTTAGTTTTGTTATCTTTTCATATCGATTATATGAAAAAGAAAATTTAAATCGTAAACCATTTAAATCTTTAGCTCGAGCTGTTGTAGTAAACATGATACCTTGTCTCTATTTTCAATATTAATAGGTTAAATTACTATAACACAAAAATCAATGTACATTGCTTAATAAAATTCTTAACATAATGAAATTGTGTGCTATTGTTAATCTACAATTACTGAAATTGAATGTACCGTCATATATCCAATTACATCAAATCATAAATCAACATATACATTGAAATCAATGCATTTAATGCAAGCAATCAAACCAACATCTACACTAAAATCAATGCATTTACTCAAAGCAATCAAATAGGATTAGAAATCGCCATCTACACTGAAATCAATGCATTTAGTGCAAACAATCAAATAGGATTAGAAATAATCTACATTGAAATCAATGAATCTAGTGCAAGAAATCAAATATAATTATAAATCGATGTCTAAATTGAAATCAACACATTCAGTGCAAGCAATCAAATAGTATGAGACATCACCACCTACACTGAAATCAATGCATCTAGTGCAAGTAATCAAATATCATTAGAAATAAATATCTACACTAAAATCGATGCATCTAGTGAAAATAATCAAATAGGATTATAAATCACCATCTCCACTTAAATCAATCCATCTAGTGCAATAAATATTCTTCCCTCTCTCCACCCTCCATCCATATCTATATCCCCCTCCATCTCTTGTTTTTTGTCTCTCTATCTCACCCCCGTAAACACGCACGCTCTCGCACTCCATATATATCATTCTCTTTTTCAATCACCCCATCTCTCTCTTCTTCCCTCTCTTCACCTTCCATCTATATCTCTATCTTCCCCTTCTCTCCCTCTCCCCCACTAATATCTCTCTTTTCTCCTTTTATCCTCTCTCTCTTTCTCTCTCCATCTTCCTTATCACTCACTCTGTCTCTCTAGAAACCAACATCTACACTGAAATCAATGCATTTACTCAAAGAAATCAAACAAGATTAGAAATCTCCATCTACACTGAAATCAATGCATTTAGTGAAAACAATCAAATAGGATTTGAAATCATCTACATTGAAATCAATTCATCTAGTGCAAGTAATCAAATATAATTATAAATCGAAATCTAAATTGAAATCAACACATTCAGTGCAGGCAATCAAATTGTATTAGAAATCACCACCTACACTGAAATCAATGCATCTAGTGCAAGTAATCAAACATCATTAGAAATAAATATCTACACTAAAATCGATGCATCTAGTGCAAATAATCAAATAGGATTAGAAATCACCATCTCCACTTATATCAATCCATCAAGTGCGAGAAATATTCCTCTCTCTCTCCACCCTCCATCCATATCTATATCCCCCTCCATCTATTCTTTGTTGTCTCTCTATCTCACCCCCCTAAACACATGCGCTCTCGCACTCCATATATATCAATATCTTTGTCAATCACCCCCTCTCCCCATCTCTCTCTTCTTCCTTCTCTTCACCTTCCATCTATATCTCTATCTTCCCCTTCTCTCCCTCTCCCCCGCTAATATCTCTCTTTCCTCCTTTTGTCCTCTCTCCCTCTCTCTCCATATTCCTCATCACTCTCTCTCTCTCTCTCTCTCTCTCTCTCTCTAAAAACCAACATCTACACTAAAATCAATGCATTTACTCAAAATAGGATTAAAAATCGCCATCTACACTAAAATCAATGCATTTAGTGCAAACAATCAAATAGGATTAGAAATCATCTACATTGAAATCAATTCATCTAGTGCAAGTAATCAAATATAATTATAAATTAACATCTAAACTGAAATCAACAAATTCAGTGCAAGCAATCAAATTGTATTAGAAATCACCACCTACACTGAAATCAATGCATCTAGTGCAAGTAATCAAATATCATTAGAAATAAATATCTACACTAAAATCGATGCATATAGTGCAAATAATCATATAGGATTATAAATCACCATCTCCACTTATATCACCATCTAGTGTGAGAAATATTCTTCCCTCTCTCCACCCTCCATCCATATCTATACCCCCCTCCATCTCTTCTTTTATGTCTCTCTATCTCACCCCCCTAAACACAAACACTCTCATACTCCATATATATCAATCTCTTTGTCAATCCCCTCCTCTCCCCATCTCTCTCTTCTTCCCTCTCTTCACCTTCCATCTATATCTCTATATTCCCCTTCTCTCCCCCTCCCCTGCTAATATCTCTCTTTCCTCCTTTTGTCCTCTCTCCCTCTCTCTCCATCTTCCTTATCACTCACTCTCTCTCTCTCTCTCCACCTTTCTCTCTCTATGTCTTTCTTCTTACCTCCCTCTCCCTCCCCCTCCAAGTCCATCTCTCTTTCCCTCCCTCTCTCCACTCTCTCATATCCTCTCTCTTCCTTCCTCTCTTTCCCTTTCTCGCCCATCTCTCTCCCTCTCTCTCTCTCTCTTCACCCACCAACTATGTTACTATATCCCTCCCTCTCTCCTTATATCTCCTTCTCCCCCCACTTTTCTCCATCTCTCCTGATTTGTCTCTTTATCTCATCCCCAAACATACACGCTCTCTCTCTGTCTCTCCCTTGTCACTCCTTCTCTCTCTCCACTTCTCACTCTCTATATTTCTTATTTCATACATCTCTCCCCCTCCAACTCCATCTCTCTATCGATCCCTCTCTCCTCCTCTCTCTCAAGTCCTCTATCTTGTCCTTCCTCTCTCTCTCTCTCTCTCTCTCTCTTTCTCTCTTCCCTCCAATACCCTCTCTCCCCCATCACTCTCCTCCTCTCTCTCATCCTTCCTCTCTCTCCCTTTCTCTCCTACCTCCCTCTCTCTTTTCCCTCCAATCCTCTCTCTTCCCCCATCTCTCTCTCTCTCTCTCTAATCCTCTCTCTTACCCCACCTCCCTTTCTTTCTTTCTCTTTCTGCCCCTCTCTCTCTCCAACTACATTACTATATCCCTCCCTCTCTCCTTCTCTCTTCTTCTCTCCTCCCTTCTTTCCATACATCTTACTTTGTCTCTTTATCTCACCCCTAAACATACACACTCTCTCTCCATCTCTCCCTTATCACTCTCTCTCTCTCTCTCTCTCTATTTATTCTTAGTTATGTAAACTAATGAACATAAATATTCGTAAATATAAAGCAGATTATGGAGTAAATATGAAAAGTGGTTTTATTTACTTACCATACCTCTAGTTTATTTATATTTTATTTATTTACCATACCTCTTTTATTTACTATGGCATTTGGCCCATAGGCTTGTTATATAATTAGATTTTTATTATAATCATATTTGATATATTGTTATTTACTTACCTTACCTCTTTATACCTCTTTTATATTTATTTATTTACCATACCTCTTTATACCTATTTTATATTTATTTCTTTATCATACCTCTTTATACCTCTTTATACCTCTTTTATATTTATTTATTTACCATACTTATTTTATAAATATGGTATTTGGCCCATGGTATCAATATTAATTTGTCCCATGGTATTTTTCCCATAGGCTTCATCTAAATAAAACCTTTATTTTAAGTTTTTTTAAATATAAAAAGGTTTATGGAGTAAATATAAAAAGAATTTTTATTTATTTACCATACATCTAGTTTATATATATTTTTATTTATTTATGATAGCTTTGGAGCAAGTATAAAAATAGGTTTTATTTATTTACCATACGTCATGTTTATTTATATTTTTACTTATTTAAATTTTAAAATATTGTAACTTTGTTGGGGAAATATTTATGTCTTTAAATATTTTAATTTATCCATAGAATATGAGTTTTCTTTTTAAAGATTCATTTTACAAATATTTAATTAAAAGAAATATTAAAAGTTTTTGGATTTTGATTGTTTGTGTTGAATTAATTCTTTTCCTTTGATTTAGGAAATGGTATTGACTTTAGTAAAAAGTAAAGATGTTTAAAATTTTACTTAATTTGGAAATTCAATGTGGTAAATTTTTTTGTTAAAGGTAAATTTATGATCCATTCAAATTCACGTATATAATTTACTATCCATTCAAATTATATAAATAATACATAGTTGTATTTTAATAGTTAATCTCGGCCCATTAATAAGTTAAAAAAGTGATATATAATCTAAATATTCAAGTTATATAAAATTCAAGATTAGGTTAATGCTTTGGCCGACATTAGAAAAAAGTAAAATTTATTATTTTTTGAGAACGTGACATACCCGACATCGGGTCATATTGGGCTATAGATCGCACCTCTCGGCACAATAATGTTTTGTTTTTAAAACTAAAGTTTTGGATGGTTGAACTACATTTGGCATGTGATTATGAGATAATGTTTTGTTTTTAAAATTCAAGTTGTCGTTTTTCAAACAAAAAAAAGTTCACATGAATATATGTACATAGAAATGATTTAAGTACATGTTTGAATATATATGTTAAAACGATTGAAGTACAATACATATCGACATATATATATATATATATAAGCAATCATAAGATTCTAGGTCTTCTTAGATGTGTCAAACAATCATAAAATTTTAAAATTGCATTCTAGAACAATGCACATAGAAAATCTACTTTCAGTTAATTGCATTCTAGAACATAGATATCCAATACGTGCAACATTTTTCATCAATGCACATAGAAAAGCTACTTTCAGTTAATTGCATTCTAGAACATATATATCTAGTACATGCAACGTTTTTTATCAATGCACATAGAAAAGCTACTTTCAGTTGATAGTAAACTGGAAATTACAAAACACGTACCACACATTTTTCATTCAATAATGAATAATATAATTTACTTTTAATAGACACGCACGTCTAAAACAAAATTGTGCAACTTCAAATTTGCATTATATCAACTATGCTAGATACACAAATACGTACATTTGGCAATAATGACATTATCACAAATTGTACCAGAGAATGTATGAAATCGTTTAGACCAGATAATCTAGACATGTATATGTGTACACGTGTATAAGTTACTAGTGTGCATGTACCAAAACAATGTACATGTGCAAACACTTGCACATATAACATAACAAGGCAGTTCAATTTTTAGTTGAGTTTTGGAAGTTCTAAAACATGAATCCAAAGAGAAGAAATTGTTGGGCAATTCAATCAAAAAAATTCCAATGGAATGCTATCTTCAATGATCTGTTCATGATCAAATTTTGACATTTTCCATTTCTTAATTTTCGTTTTTTTTTAAATTGAACCTATATCAACTTTATATGTGTTGCACACACCAAGTGACTATATTGACAACTTATGGCATCAGGTTCATAGTCTTGAAAGTAAACAAAATCCCCACTTTTATTAGTTTTTCTGAAAAAATAACCTTTCAGTATAATAGATCCTCTGTCATATGGAAAAATGTGATCATTATAGTTTTCTAATAATTTCATCTTTTGTTCAGTGCAACGCATCAAATAATACTTCACATTTTCATCATTGATAGTAGGTGCAATTACAGCAAAAACATCTCCTGCACAATAAAACAAACTTACGTATTTAAATTTAGATCATAATTAACATGAAAAATTAACTTTAAAATAATTTTATTATCTATTTCTAGATCTCTATCATTTGAAAGCAATTCAAATGTTACCTTCTCTAACAAGATCAGAAACTCGATCACCGTTAGATGATATTGTAGTCTCCTCTTATTGCATTCCTTCAAACATTGCAACAAACATTTTCCCCTTTGTATTTAGCTTTGTATGTTGCCAATCTTTTACATACATTTTGTTTTCACAAACATCATTGGATTCTGTGTTGTCTATGCAAACATGACAAAAACGAGAATATTTTCTTTTATCCAATGTTTTAATTGAATGCAATTTTCGAGTCCCTTTTATTGATTCAATGTCATTTCCAATCAATCTATCTACATCTTCAACCCTAATATGCCAAAAAAACTTATATGGAAAATTCAAAGAATAATATAAATATGATATCAAAATACCATCAAAGATAATCATTGTGATAAATGTACACTGTTTAAAATTGGATATCCAATAAAAATTAAATTAAATGTACCTTCGCACTTCCCTTGATCAGTTAGTCTCATGGCTTAGTGCAACGATGCACTATTGAACAACATCTTTAGCGTCCACAATTCAGTTTGCAAAGGGGTCCATTTGATATCTTTGAAGTGTTCATTTTATGCATGCCCCTGCACCGTCATGTTCTCCTTTTCCATGATCAATCTCAAAGAAATTCCAACAATGTTTAATGCGGGTTTTCATATGAAGACAACACAACCAAAATAATGATCATGAAGATTTTAATTGACCTGTGCATCCATCTGACCATATCCAATGTTCATTGAATTTTATTCCATGACTTTTCAAGGAGTCATAAATCTTTCCAAAACAGTGTTATACAAAATATGTATCATGTATACGATTGTCACTAATATAAAAGTGATGTTCTTTAATAACATGTCAATTTTCACTAGTGCTTTCTATATGATCAACATTTTGTTCAACATGTCTATATAGAATATGGACGAGCATGGAGAATAGGTCAAAATGATAGTATTCACTCTGAATTTCTTTTTGTGGAACATATGTGTAGTTTTCTGCAAAATCAAGTACTGACAAAATGGTCCCTGGTGGAAAAACTTCACGAGTTTTTTTGAATTGCAAGTCATGCCAATGAGCTCTATGGGAATGCTTGGTGTATTTATAAATTTTTGCCTCAAACTTTCTCAAAAAATCTATCACAAAAATTTCTTCTTCTTGTAAATCAATTCTTTTAGCACTTGTAATACTACTTGAACCTTGAATCGATGTATGGATATATTCATATCTCTTCCATTTCACTTTCATGTTGGACAATGATTGATCATTTATATCAGTACGATATTTGTTTTGAAATTTAGTCAAATTTCCACAATCACCGCATTTTGTACCACCAACATATTTCTTTTCATAAAATAATTGATGGCTTTCTCTTCCACATAGAATTTGAGATATGAAATCACGGATAGTGGAAGGAGGAGGTGAATATTTCCAAAATGTTCTACCAAAATTAAGGAATGTGTCACAATATAACTGAAATTCCACATGATAACGACAACAACAAGTGTCGTGTACGGTGATAGGTTTTACATAACATGGTTTTTGTTGCACAAAAGCATTGATTGAGACATCAATTTCACAATTCTCTTATTTGAACTTGTTGAACAACTCTATCTGAGTGGTGTCGAAGAAATGTTTTGGATGTACTTCGTACTGATTTCATGCTATTCTTCTTCACATCACATCCCTTGCATTTGGTGAAACATGTGAATTTTTCATCCAATATTCATATATTGTTTTTAACATTTTCTCCAAGTCTATCTTTGTATGGTTGCCTACAATTAGCTCTCTAACAAGCGAGTTCATCATTTACATCTATTTGCAACCAAAATTTCCGATGTTTGTGCAAAGTTTTTCGTGAGGTTCCTAATGCTCGTGCCATAGATTTTACTAAGTGATTCTCTTTAGTACTTGAGGAAACCACTGCCATATGTATCGCTCTACATGAAACTGAAACATTTTTCTGTCTAGATATTCTAATTGAATTTATAGCACTACTTATATTTTGTATCCCATTTTACTTCATTTTTTTTTATCTTTTGTTGATTTTTGAATACTCAATAAATTCATAGCTTCTTTTAATTTCCTTAATGATAGGAGACCTTTCAAAAATTGGGCTTGAACTGCCACATTTTCCTTTATGAAGTACATATCAAAAATGTGATTAACACAATATCGTATAACATGGTCATCTCTTTTATCTCCATATGTGTGAGTGTCAACATTTTCTAACATCTCATCATCGACATTGATTTCATCTGTACATATTCGAATTAATAGTACATAATAAGTTTACATATTCAATAAATAACTAAATTAATAAATATATATAATTTCAATAATACATGCATGTGTTCAACATATATATATATATATATATACCTGGTGATTCAATTTCTTCACTTGAATTTCTTTCAACATTTTCACCATCTTCAATCATTGGTTCAATATCTCTTTCACTTTCTCTTTCAAAATTTTGTATCTCATCATCAATGTTTTGAGGAATATCTCTCTTTACCTAGTGATTCAATTTCTTCACTTGAATTTCTTTCAACATTTTCACCATCTTCAATCATTGGTTCAATATCTCTTTCACTTTCTCTTTCAAAATTTTGTATCTCATCATCAATGTTTTGGGGAATATCTCTCTTTATTTACATTGCAAAATATTTTTCAAATTAGTTCATCAAATAAAAATTGAGCTTCACATTTTACACTAGGAAAATTTTAAATATCAAATTTATAATATTTACATTTACATACCTCCTTCAACTTCTAGTTGAGGTTGATTTTCTCTTTCAATATTTGAGCATTCTTTTCTCTTTTTTTTGTGAGGTTATCTCCCCTGCTCTCTATGTTCCTCGGGGTCTCTTGTGTGATCATATTTTCTCTTACAATTCCTTCTATTTCCCATGATAATTGAGTATGAAGTTCAAAAAAATTCCTTCAAAAATTTAGACAAAAATTCAATTAAAAAAAAACATCACAAAATATTTAATTGAAAAAAGAAAAAAAAACTCATTTTAAAAATTTTGCAAAAAATACATACTTTAATCCAAAACACTTAAAAAAATCTGAGAAAAAAATGTCTTATAAAAATGAAATGAAGCTCAAAACATTTCCTTCCAAGTCCTGCAAAAAAAAATTCATTTAAAAAGTTAGACAAAAACTCATTTTAAAAAATCATTATAAAAGATTTACTTCAACTCAAAACACGTACTCTAAAAAAATGCCACTTCAAAAAATACCTCCAAAAAATTCCATTGAAAATTAAGCTCAACTTCTTAAAAAATGCCACTTTAAAAAATACCTCCAAAAAATGTCCTTTGAAAATTAAGCCCAAAAAGCCTCTAAAAAAATATCATTTTAAAAAATACCTCCAAAAAATGTCCTTTCAATATTAAGCCTAAAAAGAGTCATTTCGAAATTAAGCCCAAAAAATGTCTTTTGGAAATTAAGCCCAAAAACTTCTAGAAACAAAATACATAAAAAAAGAAAACATCTTTTGAAAATTAAGCCCAAGGCCTCTAAAAAACAATGAAAATTATGCCTTTTGGAAATTAAGCCCAAAAACCTCTAAAAACAAAATACATCCAAAAAAAAAAGTTCTTTGAAAATTAAGCCCAAAACGTCTACAAACAATGAAAATTAAGCCCAAAACCTCTAAAAACAAAATACCTTCAAAAAAATGAAGCCCAAAAAACATCAAAAAAATGTATCACATACCTCCAAGAGTCCTTTGAATGTTATGCCAAAAAGAGTCCTTAAGCCCAAAAAAATCCTTTGCAAAATCAGACCAAATGAAGAAATGTACGAAATTATGTGAAAATAATGAATTTGTTTACATCAATTTTTATTGCCGCGAAATGTTTTTTTGGAGGGGCTTCATTGAATTTTCCGGTCGACGTAAAGTCAATTAAAAGTTCAGCTGGACATTTGTAAAAAAATCCATCCGAACTTTTGTGTCGTTACTTTTTTTGAAAGTTCAGCCAAACTAACATGTCTGCAATTACTCAGAGCCGAGCTATGAACACATTTCTTCAACTTTGGACTTATTAAAATCCATGAAAATTTGTGAATTAACTGTCGGAACCAAGACAAGCATTTGCAGAATTCAATCTACTTTCAGGAAATACAGTTTTTATGGAATTTCATAAATTACTAATTTTAATTAATTTTGTAATAAAATGGGTGCAAACAATTTTTGAAGGTCATTATGATTTAGTGAAATCAATATTATGTAGCTTCCAAAATACACTGTAAAAAAAATTGAAAAAATTATGGTGCATTACATTGGGTCTTCGTCTATAATGGGTAGTTTTTAGATTTTTAGTTTATAACTTATATGTGGAGAAATTTTGTGTCCACCAAAACATATTCAAAATGTGTAGTTTTTTCATATTGGATCAGTTCGAAAAATTCTAGTAATTATGATATGCATTATTTGGTTTCGTAAATATAACGAAACCGAAGTAGACTCTGTCTAGATTGTTGTGACACATTTTTTTTCTCAAAAACACAAAGTTTTCAAAAAATACACCAGCACGTATTATCATGACTTTTTATGAATCCTTTGATTGTTAAAAAACACACACTCAAATAAACGCTAAGTTGACATATCAAATGTATATAAAAAAATTTCCAAAAATAAGTAATAGAAAGCTAATAAAATTTCTGACAACTTTTATTTTTTATCGCAAAATGAAATTCTAAACATAAAAAAAAAATTGGCTTGCAGAAAGTTGAGGAACATAAAAAAATGAAATTTTTTTTTCAAAAAAGAGCAAAAAGTGTAACCCAACTTTACATTTTCCTTTTCATGGAAATTCCACATGGAGGATGTATTAAGAAGTAAATGGTTGTATCGAATTACCTTGAGAAAAGAAAAGACGCTCACTGATGTTGATAAGAGAGCCAAATGGGATAATATGAACGATGAAACATGTGGATTAATTGGAAAGTCCATTTCTCCTAATTCACGATTTCACATTCTAGGAATTGAATACCCAAATGAAGTATAGGAAAAATTGAAAAAGATATGTTGTAAACCTAATATGATTATATTTCATCAACTTGAAAATTACATCATGACTTTAAATCCTAATAATTTCTCTTCCATTGAAAATTATTTAAGTTCAAAACACTTTGACATTTTGTTAAAGATTGTCAAATCGATCTAAATGGTGAATTCTACATATATATTATTATTTCCAAGCTTGGTTTTATATATATATATATAGTTAAATCGAACCATATATATCGAACCATATATATATATATATATATATATATATATATATATATAAAGATTGTTAAATCGAACCAAGCTTGGAAATAATAATATATATGTAGAATTCGCCATTTAGATCAATATATATATATATATATATATATATATATATTGTTATATGTATGTATATATGTGTGTGTGTGTGTGTATTATGCCACTAAAGAAGCCCTAGGGGCTTCATATCAACAACCTTCTCTTGCATCTTTTTGAGACTTTGATTAGAGAGAAAGACAAGCCCTTGCATATTGGCATGAGCAAACACTACATGTACATTTGAAAACGATCTATTGGACCAACATAAAGATAAAACCAAGCATCCAAAGGAGCAACATCATGACAACAATAAGCAAAAAAATGGTCCTAAACTTTTTTAGACTACTTCTACTCCAATTGGTTACAAAGTACCAAAATAAAAAGTAAAAATATTGACATACATTGAAAATATTGTGGGAAAGGCTATCATTTTGAGTCTAAATCTTTTAAAAATATGGATGCCTTGGAAGTGGTAATGAAGAAGCAAAAAAGAAATCTTGATTCTTCTTCTAACACTTCTCATGACATGCACTTTCAACTTCTAGTTTATCTTTCAATGCAACTTCTACTTCTTCTAATGAGTGGCTTAGTGATTCTAGAGAATCTTATCATATCGCTCAGGGTAAATCCATTTTTTATACTCTTAATGATCATCATACCAAATAAATATTTGTTGGAAATTATAAATCTCTTAGTGTGGTAGAGTTTGGAATAGTTCAAGTAGAGAATGGTCATTTCAATGATATATTATGTACTCCAAGTCTTTCTTGCAACCTTCTATCAATAAATCAGATCACTGATTCAAGTGAAGGTAAAACAGTAGAGCTCTTACCTCACCAAGTTGTAATTAAGAATTTAAAAGATCCTAAACATGTTTTTCCACTCGAATAGTTGATGATATTAATAGGTTGTACAAGTTTGGCAACTTTGGGTCATCACATTTTCTCTTAGTTTTTATTGCTCACACTGATGACTTGAGCAAACTTTGACATGGAAGATTAGGTCATTTATGCAACAATAATGTACTAAAAATATGGTGACTAGTCTTCCTCTTGTTTTTTGTAGAGATGATGTTTGTGCTTATTTTGTTTTCTATAAACATCATCAAGACAATTTTGACAAACATGCCTCTTGGCACACCTTAGCCCCTTTGCAACTTGTTCATAATGATTTGTGTGGTCCACTTCCTTCTCCTTATTTCTTTGGGTTCAAATGCTTCTTAAATTTCATTGATGACTTCTCGAGATGCACTTGGGTTTACTTCTTAAAACTTAAGAGTGAAGTTTTATTTGTTTTTTTACTTATAAGGCCTTGTAGAAAAACAATTTGAACATCAATTGCAAATATTAAAAACAAATAATGGAGGTGAATATGTTAATAGAAAATTCACAACTTACTGCATTTCACATGACATTAAAATGAAACACACTATTCTATACACACCACAACAAAATGGTGTTATTAATAAAATTTTACATAAAAGGAAATGGTTAATTGTATGATTAAATTTAAGGGATTAAGTCTTCATTATCTAGGTGGAAGCAATCAAATATGAAAATTACATAGTAAATTTCATTCCCACAAAGGCGCCAAGCAAATACTAAAATAAGCATGGAGTAACATTAATTTAGATGTAGCCCCTACATGGAAGCTCATTTGGCAATGGCCGTGAAAATGAAGTGTTATGTGCGAGGAGGTTTAAGGTTAAAATACCCATGATTCACATGTGCCTACGAAGGGGCATAAATATGCACCTAAAAGTTATAGTGATAATGGTTGGAATCAACTCCATGTCACGCGAGTACAAGAATATCCCAGTTGTTGATTCCTCCAAGAACCAAAAAAAAAAGCCATTAAGCCAAATGTAAGCCACTTATGTATCTTTGGCAGTGTAGTATGGGCTCACAATCCTAATGAGAAAACAAAATCTTTACATCCTAAAGTGAGAAGTAAATTTTTTTAGATATTTTGAGATGCAAAATGATAATTGGAAGAGAAGCAAAATTTGATGAAACTCCCTCAACCCATGAGCCTAATTCGATGGATGTGCCCTCTTCAACATATGAGCCTAATTTGACAGTTGTTCCCTCTTCAACCTATGAGTTATATTTGGAATTCATGCCACCTTCTATTCCTATTCTATTTTCTTCTTGAAATTATGACAATGAGGATGAAAATCCACCTCTTCCTGCTCAACTTCCTCAAGACAAGTCTACCAAATTGAACTTGCACTAGCTTCATAGATTCCAAAATGGGTTTGTTTTAAACAATAAGCACTTGGTGACCATGTTAATGATCCTATTTTTCAATTTCATACTCATTCACAATTATAATGAGCCTCCTCTCTTTCGTCTCAAGTTTTAGAGACTCATGAACTGGAAATATTTGTAGCAGCGTTCATCCATTTAGATAAGGAAACAATAATGAATGAAAAATTCCATTTCCTTAATGGGAAATTATACTTGGGAACTTGTACCTCTTCCAAAACAAAGAAAACTTGTTAGAGGTAAATATGTGTATATAATTAAGTATGCAGATGAAAGTGTTGAAATACATAATTCATGATTGGTTTCTAAATGATTCTATCAGGTTGAAGGAATTGAAGACAATGAAACCCTTCGCCCTTCTTTCCAAAATGAATTCCATCTGATTTGTTCTAGCATTTTCTACTTTACATAAATGGGAGGTCCATCATATGGATATAAAATCCATCTTCTTGCATGGGGATATACAAGAAAAAATCCACATTGAAAAACCTCTTGGCTATGTTCATAGTGACTCCAACCTTGTTTGTCGCCTTAAGAAACCTCCTTGTTGTTTTAAACAAGCTCCTCGAGATAACTTTCTTCTTAACATTGGCTTCTCTATATTTCATTCTAACCCAAATATATACACCAAGAAAGTATGAATACATCTCATAATCCTTTTTCTTTGTGTTGATGACCTTATCCTCACTAGTAGGGACCCTAAAATTTTAACTGATGGAATCAAGCCTTAAGAAGAAATTTAAAATGATAGACTTAGGCTACTTTCATTATTTTATTGGTCTCCAAGTATTACAAACAAGGAAGGAATGTCTCTTTCCCAATCTAAGTATACATGTAACGATATTCATCATTTTCATATGGAAGATTGTAAACCATTCCTTTCTCCCTTTCAGTCTAGTGTCAAACCCGTTGCCACTTTCACTACACCCCAAGTTGATGCCACTTTGTACAGTCAATTCGTTGGCAACCTCTTATGTTTAACTCATACTAGTCCTAATATTTATTTTTTGGTTGTTTTTATTGCACGACATATGTAAATCAATCCATGGAAATCATTGGAAATTTGTTATGAAATCATATCACAAAAACAAAAGAAAAGATAGATCAATAACTTGAAAATAAGCCTCTTTGAGGGGGAAACCTCCTTTTACATCACATAAATTAACAATTCCTGGATGATTCAAATGACAAGACCTCCTTGGTATATATAGGAGCCCAAGGGGTCAAAATATAATTAGGGCCTACATAACAATAACAATGTAAGCGCATAACAATCATAATAGTGGGCTTCTATGGGGTACACCAATAACAATATGGGGGCTACTCTAGTATTATATGGACCTAACATGCCCCTCTCCTTCAAAAAAGTGTCACTCCTCAATGCTTGAGTATTTTTTTATTCTTATAAATAAAATATGTAGAAAATCTACCAATGGGATTCAATTTGATCTTATAATGTACTAAAACAAGATATTGAATCCTTCCTACAATTTGTGGAAACAAAACATGATCACACAATCACATATAAGCAAGAGAAATAAATTATCAATCACACAACAAAAGATGTATATGGGGAAAGAAACTGCTCAAAACCCCTTTGTCTCTATATTTGATATGGCCAAGATCATGAAGCAATACAATGCTTTCTAACACTGGAGAAACTTCCTCCACTCTGCTCACTATCTCACTTTGATCCTGCTCAAAATTGGCTTGCAATCTAAGCAAAATCGGTCAAGTATTTAGCCTTTTTCTTGCCTCTGTCTCGCATGCCTTGCTTACACATTCTTGGGCTAATTGAGCCCTTATTAATTAGGAAAATCACCAATAAGTATTGCACAGTCCTTCAGGGCCTTCCCAATGACCTCATGCATGACATGTACAATTTTCTAATAGTACAATTGATAGTTATCTTCCCTTTAACCTCAAACTCAATTGGGCCTTCCTTAGAACTGACATGAAACAACTATTTATAGTTAATTATAAGTTAACTGATTGATCACTACATGTGAATTAAATTCAATTTAATCCATTGGACCTCTCACTAGCTCATATCTTAGTTAGAACTAGTTAAACTTATTTTAACTCAAATAATTGAGTTAACTAATTACAACTCACAAATAACTCAAACGGGGGTCCTAAAATGTAGGATATCCCTTTGCATGCATCCTATTAGACCTATAACTGAATTTCCTAAGCTAACTAAGTCTTACCAACTCAGTAAACTAATACAAGTTGTCATGAGATGAAATTACAAATTTTTTTCAATTTAATTAAGGGAAAATTAAATCAAAAGCCTCATATGGTATCCATTTCTGGGTACCATTTTCTGGATACCAATTTTCATTGTTTCTTGTTGCAAATTTCAACACTCCCTCTCAACGTGAAAGGAATTCAATCTATCCTGATCCAATACCTTTGGAATGTTCTCCATGCAACACTTCTGTAGTGTTGTTTGCTCTTGCAACTCCTTAAATTAAATAGCCTCCAAAAACTGAATCAATATGATGCATCTATAATCAGAGTCTCTAACTGCTACTAGTTACTGCACTGTCTACTGAAATTTCTACACTACTATTGACTCTACATCTATTCCCTATGCACTGCTGACAACTCCTATCTGTGCTCTAGTATCTGAAATATGTCACTCTAATTTTTGTCTTCCTGACATTTGATTGCATCAATCTAATGTATCCTTCATGGTACTGTGTACTATGGGCTCCTTGTAGCCAGGTTCGATCCATGAGACACGTCATCTCAATGGATCTTGCCCAAATTTCTTCTCTTGGGATTATATTTGCACATTGCCCCACCTCTCACCTGGAGGTATGACTGCATGTACTCCCTCTGCCCATATGGCTCGAAATTCCCCCCTCCTGTAGGTCTCTGCTTGAGTGATCGTTTCTACTCAGTCTCCTCTCTGCTTCTCCAATTGTGGCTGCTCCACAACCTTCTGAGACTGCTTCTGAGGCTGCATGTTGAGAGGCTCCCTCCCAACCACCAAGTCACTAACCTCTACTTTTCTCCTCAAATATTTGCATGCATTTGGTACCTAAAGTGCATATAGGTTTTTGACTCTTACATCAATTTGTTTCACCCGTCTCATGGAGATGTGTCTAAGGAAAACATTTCCTTTTATAAGCATCACATCATAACCACGGTCTTCCAATACCGCTACAGAAACAAGATACTTCCTTAGTCCTAGAACATAAAAAAACATCTTTCAGTCTGAGAGGGGAGCCAAACTCCCTCTAAAATGTAACTGTGCCTATGTCAGTCAAGTATTTAACATTTTTCTTGCCTTTGCTTGGCCTTTCTTGCTTACGCATTCTTGGGCTAATTGAGCCCCTATTAATTAGGAAAATCCCCAATAATGATTGTGCAATCCTTCAGGACCTTCCCGATGACCTCATGCATGACCTATACAATCTTCTAATAGTACAATTGATATTTATCTTCCATTTAACCTCAAACTCAATGACATGCAACAACTATTTATAGAAATTTATTAGTTAATTAATTGATCACTTCATGTGAATTAAATCTGATTTAATTCACTGGACCTCTCACTAGCTCATCTCTCAGTTAGAACTAGTTAAACTGATTTTAACTCAATTAATTGAGTTAGCTAATTAAAACTCACAAATAACTCAACCAGGGGTCCTAAGAAGTAGAAGATCCCTTTGCATGCATCCTCTTAGACATATAACTCGAATTTCCTAAGCTAAATAAGTCTTCCTCACTCAGTTAACTAATACAAGTTGTCATGAGATAAAATTACATTTTTTTTTCAATTTAATTAAGGGGAAATTAAATCAAAAGCCTCATATGGTAACCATTTCTGGGTGCCATTTTCTAGATTTCATTTTTGGATGCCATTTCATTGTTTCTTCTTGCAAATTTCAAAAAAATACTCATCCTCCCATGTGGTTTCAACCTATAATTTCTTCCATTAATGAGATACTCTAAAATTTATCTATTTCGTAGCCGCAGGATTCTTGTTTTTGTGATTGCTTCAAGTTCCAATATGATTTTTCCTTCCTCGTCAAGTTCTGGAAATATAGCTTGAGCTGGAAGCTTATCACCTATAACCTTCTTTAAGCATGAAACATGAAAAACTGGGTGTACTCGTGAAGATGCAAACATATCCAATTTGTATGCAATAATACCAATCTTTTGCAACACCTTGTAAGGGCCATAGTACTTGGGTGATAATATGTTATCCTTATTAGCTTGCTTGAGGGACATTTGTTTGTATGTTTTTACTCATAAAAATACCCAATCATCCACATCAAAACTTATTTCATTGTGATACTGATATGCCTTTTCCTTCATTTGATTTTACGCCAGAGTCAGGTTATCCTTTAAATGTTGGAGAACTTTTTGTTGATGTTTGATGTGATCTTCCACTGCGTGAACCTTATGATTGTATCTTAAAGATGATGTGATGGATGGTGGATGATATCCATAAAGCACCATAAATGGGGTCATTTTTGTTGTGGTACGGAAGGAAGTGTTATACCACCATTCTACTCGGGGTAATCACTTGATCCATTGTGTTTGTTTATCAGATACAAAGTAATGATGAAATCCTTCCAAACATTTGTTCACTATCTCAGTTTTCCCATCAGATTGAGGATGATAAGATGAGATATGAGCTAATTGAGTACAAGGGCAAGAAAATAATTATGTCCAAAAATTTCCAGTGAAAATTGGATCTTTGTCACTTACAATAATCTTTGGGTTTCCATGTGTCTTTTGAATTGTTTCCATAAATGTAGTAGCGGTTGTACTGGCTTTGAAATGATGATATAGTGCACAAAAGTGTGCTTAATTGATAAGTCTATCAACTAACACCATGATGAAACTCTTTCCTTTAAACTTTGGTAAACCTATTATAAAATACATTGATACCTCTTCCCAACGCTGAATTGGAATGGCTGATGGTTGCAAAAGATTTGGGGTCTTAATTGTCTCAACGTTTTTTTCTTGGAAAACCAAAAATTTTGCCACAAAATTCTAAATATTAAATTTAAGTTCATCCCCAAGAAATCTGTCTTTACCTTGTGGTAAGTTTTAAAAATATTGAGTGCCCTACTATAGGAGAGTTGCATAATTCAAAAAGAAATTTGCATTTAAGTTGGGAGTTCTAACATAGATATAAGCGATCTTTGTACCATAGTGAGTCATTTTTCCAAATAAATGAATCAAATGCATTGGGATATTGCTGCAACTTTTGAATGAGTGTCCATACTTCTTCATCATTCTTCCATTCATCCATTGCTTTAGTTATCCAATCAAGTTGGATAATAGAAATGGTGCAGAGTAATGCTTACACGCCCTCATCCTTTCTTGAGAGTGCATCTGCAACACCATTTTGCTTCCCTTTTTTGTAGATGATTTCAAAGTCATAACCCAACATATTTATGATCCATTTTTTCTACTCTTCTGAAGATAATATTTGTTCCAAGAAGTGTTTAAGATTATCATGATCTGTTTTTACCTTAAAGTGTCTTCCCATTAGGTAAGGGCGCCATTTCTTCAGTGCATGTAGTATTGCCAACATTTCCTTATCATATATAGGTTTATGTAAATACTTTCATTTGATTGTATGACTTTAAAAACAATGGGTCTTACTTCTTGCATTAAAATTCACCAATTCTCTTTCTTGAGGCATCACATTCCACAATAAAGGCTTTTTTGAAGTCTGGTGTAGCTAATACTAAAGCTTGACACATTGCCTCTTTAAGATGTTCAAAGGCCTTAGTTGCTTCTGCAATCCAAAAAATGCATCTTTCTTCAGTAATGTTGTAAGAGACGTTGTTATCTTCCCATATTTCTTAACAAATTTGTGGTAATACCTTGTCAACCCGAGAAATCCTCGAATATGCATTAAGGTTGTGGGGATTTTCCATTCCTTAAAGGATTTAATTTTATTAGTCTACCTTAACACCCTCATGGGATACAATATGACCCAAATATTCCACTTCTTGCACCCCAAAGGAACATTTGGAGGATTTTGCATACAATTGTTTTTCCTCCAATAGTTTGACCACCTTGTCAACATGTTGAACGTTATCTTTCCAAGACTTGCTATAGATTATTATATCATCAAAAATTCTAACACAAATTTTCTAAGGAATGGTTTGAAAGTGGAATTCATCAAACCTTGCAATATGGAAGGGGCATTAGTAAGGCCAAAATACATGACCAAAAATTCATAATGACCTTCATGGGTTATAAATGTTGTTTTCAGAATTCCTTCTATCTTCATTCTAATTTTATGATATCCTAAACGAAGATCCAACTTCGTGAAGTAAATTGCTCCATTTATTTCATCCAATAATTTATCAACGACAGGAATGGGAAATTTATCTTTAGTAGTGAGCTTGTTGAGTTCTATATAATCTGGACATATATGTCATGATCCATCCTTCTTGTGCACCAATATTACTGGAGAAGAGAAAGAACTTTGGTTAGGTTGAATTATACCTGGCTCTAGCATTTCTGCAACCATACATCCAATTTCACTCTTATGGGCATACCTATATCTATAAGGTCTAATGTTTGGAGGAATTGTTCCAGGAATCAAGTGAATAGCATGATGACCATGAATAGGTGGGAGACCTTTGGGAGTCTCAAATGCCTTGGAATGATTGTCAAGGAGTTTTTGGAGATCTAGAGAAATGGATGACTTAGATGTTTGAATATCTAGTGAACACAATTGTGCAATTACCCCTCATTGTTCCTTATTCAAAAAAAAATTCATGCCATTAGAGCTAATTATCTTCCCAATTTTCTCTATGATGCCATTTAATTCATTTTCCTTTCCATCCAAGAAAAAAATCAAGAAAATTTCTTGAAAATTAAAATCTATCATCCCCAAATATTGTAACCATTGGACTCCTACTACAACATCCACACCACCCATTGGAATATTCAATACATATTTCCCCATGGTTAGATTTATATTATGACACTTCTCTAAGAAGTTTATAGTTCCTCCATTTGCAACCATTACTTGACACTCTAGTGCTAGACATAGAAAGAAATTCAAATCCTTGGTTATCTTACAATGAATAAAATTATGAGTACTGCATGAATTAATCAACACTACTATGATTTTATTCTTGATATATCCTTCTATCTTGAGAGTTTGAGGAGTGTTAATTCATGGCAATGCATTACAAGATATGGTAGGAGTCATTTTTTTTTATTTTTTAGCCCTTGGGCTTGTTCCTGGTGTATATCTTCTTCTTTTGATGTTTCTTGTTCCTTTTCTTCATCCTCTTCACAATATATGTACAATAATTTCTTCTCATCAAACTTATGACCTTTAGTGTATTTGTTACCACAACTATAACAAAGCCCTTTTACTCTTTTTTCCTTCAATTGTTGTGGTGCAAACCTTGTTGTTTTTGGGAAGCTAGGAGTGAAAAAAATCTCATCTTTATAGTTGTGAGTGGTAGACCTCCTTGTTTCCATAATTTCGCTTTCAACTTTTCTTGCCACCCTAAATGCATTTGTTGAAAATGCAACAAGAAAATATAGTTTTGACTTTGCCTTGGTCAAACTAGATTAAAATTTGAATTTCAATTTTAGCAGAATGCTTGGAGCTAGTTAACTGAGGTGACATGGATTTTTTCACTCAGTTAACTCAGTTAATTCGAGTTGGAGACACTTGAGTTCAATTCTACATGATTGGTTGCTAAATTGTAGTATTATAATTCAGTTAAGTTGAGTTTTTTAGTTAAACTAGTTCCAACTATTGGAGAAAATAGTGGAGGGCCAAGTTGTGAAGTGTAATTTTAGTCACACTCAATGGTAATCAAGTTAACTAATTAATCAACCCAAAATAACTTATGCATGCAGAGAATTCGAGTTACCAAGTTGAGATTGGAGTTAAAGGGAAGTGTACTATCAGTTGTAAACTAGTTTGAGTTGTATAGGTGGTGCATGCAGTCAAATAATGGGATTATAAGACTTGTGTAATCCAATTGAGGAATTTTCCTAAAAAATAGGGGGCTAATTTGTCAACAAAAAACACACTTGTAGGCTTGAAAATTTGGCTAAGTTTTGGTCAGGTTTAGTCAGTCAAATAAAGGATAGAAGATATAGGTGCAGGTTGTGCTCAATCTTGAGCAAGCATATTATATTCATCCAGATTCTTTGATTAATGTAATACATATAGTAAGGGGTTTTGAGTAGTTTCTTTCCCCCTAGATAAATCTTTGTCTATGTGTGTTAATCTCGATGCATGTTAATGATTTGTGTTCTCGATCGTGAATCTTCTTCCGCATATCAATGAGTAGCTTCTAGTCTTGTGATTTAGTAAATTTAATGAGTCCGTGATTTAGTAACTTCTTATGAGGTCCCACATTTTCCTTGACACCTACATCCTGAGATCTTCCTTGTTTCTTAGGTATTTTTCCTTTTGTCTTTTTATTACCTTTCCAGTCCCACTTGAACTCAAGCTTGCGCTTAAATTGATCATAACAATGCTTCAACTTTCCAATGACTTCCTTCAATGACTAAGGCTCATCATACTCAATTTGGTCCTTAAATGTTAATGGAACTCCATTGATGAACCTTTGGACCTTTGTCTTCTCATCCTTGAGATAGGACACATACCTTAACAAATCTAGAAATTTGGTCATGTACTCTTTGTTACACAGTAATTTTTCGTCGTCCCTGCAATCCCCATCTCGCCCATTGGAGGGTTGTTTCTGTGACCAATAAGCAGTGTCATGCCTTGCAAATACCATCATTGCATCCCTTTCCATGAGGACAACATTTCTTCTGTTGATCATTTCCTGAGCAGACCCCTAAAAACACATGTTTTTTCCTTGGCGCTGGTGGCCCGTTATGTCCTCGCGCCAATGAGGAAAATTAACACTGAGCCCGCGCCAATTGGTGCTCTGTCCCAGTTAAGCACCCGCGCCAATCTGCTTATGGAATTTTTTTTTTAAAAAGAGGCGAAGTTTCGATTACAACAACTTCGTGGATGAGTCATGAGGAGTGGTTTCGACTGAATAACCATGGCCTTCCTCCTTTGGCATCTTGTTTCCACCTTATGGGGAACCTCCCAAGGGATAAGGCCTCCCTTCCACTATTGTAGGGATCCCAACCTCCTCCTCTTCTCTATAAATATATCCTTCATCCATTGATGAAGGGGTTGAATGGCTGAATGGCTGAATAGCTAAATAGCTGAGGGGTTGAATGGTTGAGTCTCCAAGAGCCTTCATAGCCTAAAGAATGCTTCAATAGTCCTCATAGTGCCAAATCAATAGCAAGGAGATTGACGATCGAAGAGAGAGGCTTGTCCCCATTCCCGACAAGCTTTACCGAGACGTATTCCGCTGACGACCCTCCGAAGGAAGGTCCAACATCAGAGCCAGGTTGTATCTTCCTTTGTATGAATTAATGATAAGCGACTATTGGTTATGGTTCCACTCGCATTGTTCATTATGATCATGAGTTGTGTCTTCTTTGACTGATACATAATTGTATATATCGGGTTTTACGCTTGTTTTTGTTGTGTTTCTTGTGTGTGCAGGTGTTCAATCGCAGCAAGAGAGAGGATTGTGATCTGCTGGAGCAAGGAAACAGGAGCGCCATCTTCTCTACGAACAACAACGTTGGACTTGAGGTAGGCCTTCGTCACAATTTGGTCTATTGCAATTAGGAACTTGCACCTTAACGTGATACGATTGTTGCTAGACCCGATCTGGGCTAGTAGGGATCGCCTCTGTCCGCAGAGGGGATTTACCTCTACAACAAATTGGTGACTCCGCTGGGGACTTAGCTTGTTGTTTGCTTTATAAACTACAGACGGACCCTGAAGTTAGCCAGATAGCCTTCGAAACGCTCTTGCTCTGCATTAGCGAAAGTAGATCAATGTTGCTTCAGTCAATCTCCGGTCTAGTTTATGAACTGAACACTTGGAGTATTGTCTTGTCTTTCGATCGATTCTTGACTTTGCTTGCTTGATCATCTCTTTTGGCTAGCTCTTTTCGTGTCTTTGGCTTTTGGTTTGAGTTTCAACATCATTGGTCTGCATCTTGGATTGCTCTTTTTTATTTTTTCATAGTGAACTTGACTGGTGTGCTTAATAGCCTGATAGTCGTGCCAATTGGCGCTAGTTGCCAGTTTACTACCCGCGCCAATCCTATTATGGCGCTAGTTTCAGCCTGACAGTCGCACCAATGCTAAAAGGTGTTAGGGTTTGCTTGGTTTTGAGCTTTCTGAGCTTGATCTGTGGTTTTGGTTTTATTTTTTTGACTGCTTGAGTGTTCTGGAGCCTTGTTTTACTGAATGTGACCTTCTTCCTTTGGTTGTTTGCCCATTTCTATCGATTTTACATTTTAGCCCTAGGGCATCTAGGTGTTATTGTGCGTCGAGCCTCCCTTGGGATTTTGTGGTTTCTGTCTATTCAGTTAGCTTTGTGATTGCTTCTCTGCATTTTTTTGGTGGTTGTCTATCGTTTTAGTGTGTTATTTGAGTGATTGACTTCTTCTTCATTCGAATTCCGCCTTGTCTCGTTTTGGGCCTAGATTACATGGTTCAATTGAGTCTTTGGGTGTCTTTTGATTTGAGGGACTTTTTGTCAATTTGAGGTCTAACTGTGTGCCTGCATTGAGTGAAATTTGATTGTTTCTTCTCTTTTGCTATCACTTCTCAAATTGCTTGTCTCATTAGTTTTCATTTTGTTTAGTGCATTTTGCTCTTAAACATTGAAAATACAAAAAAAAATCTCTTTTGCTTTGGATTAGTTAGTGTGAATTAAATATTTCGGTGTTATTAGTGATTTGTAACTTTGAAAGAAAAGTTTTTAGTTTCCATTAGCTGCATTAGAGATATTATTGGTTGTTGTCTCGTCATTTTTTTATTGTGTGAAAAGCTCTTAACTCTCTCGTAATTAGCTTTCATCGAATGAAATGATATCCTGTGGCATGTAGTGTGCATTTAGGAGATTTTGAGACATAACACTCGCTAGGGCCTGAAAACTGAAACATAATTGAAGATAAACATTAAAATTTATTCAATTTAAACTAAGGCAGCATTGGAACATTAACGAAATATTTAGAGGTCTAGGCTAGAGACATGTTCCGGCGTCTTTAAACCTAGTAGTTGTCGTTCGCCTCTTGGCTTTAGACAGCACTAGTACGGACTTGTGCTCCCCGTACCGTCGCGTATATAAAGGGAGACCCCACTAGGTTGCCATCCTTTATCCATAGGAAGCCGAGTCTGTCGCCCTATACCCGTGATACACCAAACACAACATTCGGGGACATTTCCTGCACGTACGTTAAGTCCTTGGTTGATTTCTCTTTCATTTTGAAACCAAGATGTATATTTCAGTTCACGGTTATTTGGTACACCCTTTGCCTAGAATTCCCGAGTAGTCATTTTGATCTTTTCTGACTCCTTAAATTTGAAAAGATCATCAAGCGCTTGTCCTTTCATGCTTGCTTCAAAACTGAAAGAGATAGAGTCACCTTTCATCCGTTTCTCGACTCTTAAAACATGAAACGGTGAAGTTTCTAAGTTTCAATGTGGTAAAATAAATCACCCGCGATCACATGCCCTTTTAGAGTTTGCTTGTTGGCCGTTTGATTGTGTGCCTTGGTTTTTAGCCCGTGTGTGGTTTTGAGTTGTTGATGGCAACTTTTCCAGAGTTCACCAACCAAGGGATCCCCTCCGATGGGAATCCTGGTCATTTTCCTCCTTTTGGAAATGTTGGTTCTCCTTATATGGCAACGTTGTCCCTTCCTGGGTTAACTGTTGGGTTACCTGTTTGGTTGTTTTCAACCTTTGTGGTCCCGAATTTCTTGGCTACTGGTCAATCAGTTCCTCCACCTGAACAATGCCATGTTGATTCCAAGGTGGACCTCTCCCCTTCTTCGCCTGTTTCTGCGTCCTCCTCTTCTACTTCACCTAGTGAAAGTCTGGATTCGAGTAACCAGGTGGCTAAGAAGAAGAAGAAGAAGTCCGATAAGAGAGAGGTTAAAGCTGCAGCTACTGCTTCCGAAGCACCTCCTCTTGATAAACCTTCCAACCCTCCCCGGAAAGTCAAGTTCCCTTGCATGTTGTGCATGGGAGACCATCTTCTTCGAGATTGCCCTGGCATTCCCAAGGTGCTTGAAGTATGGTCCAACGGTCGTCCGCCGTTGCCTTTGGCTTCTGGGAGTCAGGTTGGGGGCACATCTTCAACTGGTGCTAGTAAGGCTCCTAAGAAGCAGGGTAAGCTTGCCAATCCCTGTAAGTTGTGTGGGGGGCACCATGCCATTCACCTTTGTCCGTATATGGATGAAGCCAAACGAGTTTTGGACAACCCGACTATTTCTACACTATGCCTTCCAGCTGGTTACAAACAACTTTCTTTGAGTCCTCCACCAGCTGATCCTATGATTGGTCAAGAGTCATCCTTGGTTGATCTCGCTCCCTCGGAAATTCAAATTCAAGAATCCATCCCCGACCAACCATTGGTCGTGGGATCGGTTGATTTGGCCTCGTCTGTGGTGCACCAGGTCTTTTCCGTTGAGATTGGACCTCACATCCCTCAGGTTCTTCTTGTTTCTTCAGATTCCTTGGACTTGGAGAAAGATTCTCCTGTCCCTATACCTCAAGAAGTTGCTCCTCCACCCCCCGTGATGGAGGTCCCAGAGGATACCCTTCCCAACTCCGTGATGGAGGTCATTGAGGATGCTCCTTCTTCTTTCGTAACACCAGGGGAAGACCATCTCAATTCGATGGTAACCCCTCCGAGTAGTTTGGTCGCTTCCTTTGATTGGAATCAATTTGCAGGATACCGCCTTCCATATTATGTGCCTTTTGAGATAACGGTACAGGCCTTTGGTTTGGTCGTACCCATCACCATTTTAGACGAAGGCGCGTCTGTTAGTATTTTATCCTCAAATACTTGGCAAGCTTTCGGTTCGCCGCCACTTGCGCCTGTTACGTAGAATCTGTTGGCATTTAACAGAAGAACTAGTCAACTGCTAGGGATCCTTCCAAGGTTGCCTGTTACTTTGGGAGGTAAAACCGTCCATATGGACGTGATGGTTGTTCCAAGCCCCTTGGATTTCAATCTGCTCTTGGGGCGCGATTACACCTATGCCATGGGAGCACTTGTCTCATACTTTTTTCGTGTGGTCTGTTTTCCACATGAAGGACGGATCGTGACCATTGATCAACTTTCGTTCTTTGGTCCCGATGCGGCAATTGGCCCGCCATCATCCCTTCTTGGTTTTTATCCACCCGTTGTATCTGCCCCACCGCAGGTCAACTTTGTGGCTACCTACCCCGTGCTTGTACTCAGTGATAATGCCATTGTGCATCAGGTGCTGGGGGCATTGGGTCCTGACTTCCAGGATGTTTTCCTTCCACTGGGAGTGGAACTCTTGGAAGCCATGACTTCTTGTTCATTATGATGAGGTCTGTCGGAGCATGGTTCTTTTCCTGTGTCAAGCTCCCTTAAAAAATGAAACAAGACAATCGAAGCATGGTTCCTTTCCTGTGTCAAGCTCCCTAAAAAATGAAACAAGGTTGTCAGAGCATGGTTTGTCTGCTTGTGTCAAGCTCCTTAAACCATGAAACAAGGTGTCCTGAGGATAGTTCTTTTAATGTGTCAACCTCGTTAAAATAATGAAACACTTTCCCGTTCAATTCGAGTCTTTGATGAGATCTCGTAAAATCCCAATCGAGTCTTCCTCTTGATCTTGTAACTTGAACCTTCACTCCATTTGCCTTTCATATGGACTGAAGCTTGGGGGCATGTACCTCGAATTGAGTCACCACGCTGGGGCATGCTTACTTTTTCAAGCATAGTTTGTTTCCGTTTCAAGCTTGTGTAAAAATGAAACCGGTTTCAAGCATAGTTTATCTTTGTTTCAAGCTTGTGTAAAAATGAAACCAACTTCAAGCAGAGTTTTCTGATTTCAAGCTTGTGTAAAAATGAAACCATGCCCATTTTACCTCTTGTGATTGCCATTTTATCAGCCTGTTTTTTCCAGATGAACCTTGGTTTTCTCATTCCATCGTCACTATATGCTTGGCCGATCATATGCCTTCACTTGGTTGTTTTACCCATTCCTGAGGAACCGCTACGATGAGTGGTCTTGTTAGCCAACCTCTTGACCTTTATTTGTTCTGAGCAGTTCCACCATTACCGGAACCAGTTGCTACCCTTTATACCACTCGTTCCTCCAGGAGGAGTCAACTTTCAGCTCTTTTCTAACTCTCTAAAAATGAAAAGATTGCTGAGTTGCTTGTTGTTTTGATCTCGTTAAAGTGGTTACGAAACGACATCTACCTAGTATACGTTTACCCCTTTTTCGGGCTGGGATAGAGTACTTACGAAAAAGGAATACCTTAGCCTATCACGACTAGGAGGTTTTCTCAGACATAGTTTTCTACCTTTTCGGGTCTAAGGAACTATTTATGAAAAGGGACCATTGGATTTTACTTTTCTGTTGTCTTTTCAAACTCTCTAAACATGAAAAGACGCTGATTTATTCCTTTGTCAGACTCGTTAAACCCTGATGACATCGGATCTAGTCATAATGACGATATTTGAGTTTCTCCTTCCTAGGGCTCATTAAATGTACTAGGATGGATTCGTCTGAAGGACGGACTTATATGACAAGCATATGCTATCCCCTTCAAGCTTGTTTTCAAAAATAATTGGGGTACTAGCCAGAAATGGTGGGGAAAAAATGGAACCAGTATCATCATCGTGTCGGCAGTATGTCGCTCTTGAACATGGCACGTGTCTGCATTCGTGTCGGGTTGGGGACATCTCATCTCGTTTTTTCACTTGCCTCTGTGGGTTTGGGTGATCCCTTTTGACCTCTCATCTGCTCTTTGCCTCGTCATCATGACCTCTGATCTTTTGATGTCAAATATTGCCAAATCCACTGTCGTGCCGCCGACATGTTCAAGAGAAGTTGACCTCTGCAAAGTTTCAACCTTCCTCTGATTCTCATCTGATCTTGATTCACAAAGACATTATGTTCCTCCGTCTCATGTCGATGATGTGGGAAACACTATGGCCCACTTTCGATCAAGGTCACTTCTTGTCGACATCAGCTCATTATCCAGGAAGTTGATCTAGAGACTCCCTTCTAGTACCTTGGAGCCTGCATGCCTCAATGGCAGGTTCTTCGCGTTCGACATGAGGTTTTCATCATTGGCCTCCGATCGAGTGATTCTACGAGTGTTCGACGCCAGCTCACTGATTCACATGCCATAGATTGTACCTATAGTACCTTGAGGACCATTGTCATTATTGGTGGTACCTCTCGCGTCTGTTAACAACTTTC